>OZ024695.1:17026576-17180958 GCA_964016905.1 Perithous albicinctus | reverse complement strand
GCAGAGTAGAGTTGACGACAGGAGAAAATAAAATTAGAAATGGAAGGCCACCGGAGAAAAAGAGAAGTTGAAAAATGATTGTGGTAATATTCTAACACTCTGGAAGCTTATCAAACTGTTGTCCCCTTCGTGGCAGCAAAATATAAACACGCGAGATAATTAACTGCTGACTAGGGTGGGGAGGAAAAAAAAAAAAAAAGAAAAAAGAATTTCTGTTCCTGTATCGTTATTGTCACGAATGTTGAGAATTTAACAATGCGCAGTAGTCACGAATCTTTGTCCAGGTTGTTCTTCAACGCTGTTCAATTAATTAGATTAAGTGGACAAGGAGAGATAAATATACTCGGAGGACAACTCAATTTTCTTTGTTTCATGCACCACGTCACGTCACGTTATTATATTTTTTTGTTTCTGTGTATATTTGCGTAATGTCACGAAATATTTGTAAAATTGAAACGTTATTGTATATTTTGACAATTGAATTTTAATATGTGTATTTCATGAATTTTGAGGATCGATTTTGCATTAAAAATCAGATACAATTTTCTATTTACCATTTTTATAACGAAGGATGATGTGACGATTCTATAGTAAATATTTCTAATAAGTAAATATGAAATAAAACCTTAGAAAATTAAATGTCGATCCTTTTAACCAAATAAATCTTGAAATTTGTTCACTCAAATATGTTCTCCTGAAATAAATCAACTGTTTCAGTATGCCTGAAGAAATTTTTAATGAATCCAGCAAATATTTATGTTCCTACATATATTTCTGCATATTTTCATCACGAAATTATAAATAATTTACATAGTTGAATCCTAATTTGATATTTGTCAATTATACGTTTTTCACATATATTTATTTACAATCACATTTTTTTCGAAATCTTTTATGGTTAAATATTTTTTATTTCCATTTGACAAAAATACTAATCTATAAAAGCCTCCTTTAGCAACTTTCTTCAACGCTTGTCGGATTACATTGTTCGTACAAAGTGAGATGAATAAAGTTTCATGAACAGCTTTTAACTCCATAATACTCACATCACGTTCGCGGATTTTTTACTTTGACATTTCTTCTTTGAATATAATATATCGGCATTATTCTTTTGTTCGTTTTACGTCCATCTCGGCGTGCTATATAATTCGAAGCTCGTTAGTGAACCGCACTACTCGCGCTAATATACTGCGAGCTATTAAAATGGGTTTGGTCGGAGATCTCGTGACGATAGAAAATTCGTGTGCGACACTGAACAAAATCGCGGGCAGTGGTGCCCGGGCCGTTATACGGCCGGGCCACAGCTGCGGAATTGCGGAATTGCGAAATGGAGAAACCGGAACCGGTCGTCCGCCCAAGCGACCGCCGGGCGCGCTTGTCGACCGAGCGAAATACACGGTTCCGCGCGCGCGCGCGCGAGCGTTGAATAAGCGCTCGGATATTTTAATTAAAACGCTCGGGGACCCGGCGTTCGCGACCGCGTAATTAATTGTCGAGAGCAAACGCGCCGTATAATACGCGACCAGCCGAAAAAAAAAGGAACAGTAAAAAAAATTAGTAACGCGATTAAAAAAAGAAATGCGCAGTAAAAAAAAAAAAAAAAAAAAGAAGGAATCGTGAAAAGAAGGAAAAAAAATGTGCTTTCGGCAATGGTCGCTTCGCATCGCGAGGTCGTTGAATGCAGGAAAAGAGGAGAAGGCAGGAACTTTTGTACAGAAGGGTTATACTTTATGAGAATAAGAAGAAAAAAAAACAGAGGGGGTGGGGGGGGGGGGGGGGGGCATGGAGATTCTTGATTGGAGGATTTGAATTAATGAGTAATGTAACGAGAAGCGGCGAGAACTTAATGTCGATTGCACTTCATCATATGGCTCAGTGTTGTACTATACTTATATATATACCCGCTTTTATAACGAATGAATAAATGGGTGAAACGAGTAATTTCGAGAGCTCTTTTATCGACGAGGATACTTTTTATTTTACGTTACGAGAGTTTTCGTCTGACAGCGTCAGAAGCCCGTTTTAAGAGCATTATTAATAATATCTGACGTTTCTGCATTTTCCACGATAACTGTATCATTTGTGTCGTCATTATTTTTTAGGGATTATTAATATTTATATCGTTTTTATCGTCGCACCGATCCTGACACTCTTCTTAATCGTAAGAATTTTTTTTTTTTTTTTTTTAAACCGGTTGACGATGATTCTCCCGAACGACGCTCAATTAATATTGCATACGTTTTGGATAAATAATGCGCAAAAAAAATATGGATAATGGATATATATGTGAACGACGAGAGCATTTCGTTAAATATTTAACACTTATATTACGCGTCCATTATCGTCGATGACATAAATATTCGTCGGCGACTTGGTGACTGAAAGAAAAAGAAAACCGATAACGTGATATTAATATTTATCAGACGCAAATATCGTTTGACCTTAGTTAACCCCCTTTCCGTCATACACTTAACTGAATGAACGACAATCTAGACTGGCATTTCCTTGCATCTAGTACCATTGATATTACTGTCGTAAGAGTAGAAATATAAATTCAAAATTTATTCTGCAATAGAATTTGAATGGAAAATTATTTTGGAAAAAAGTGATAAATTCATTCGATGGGGACAAAAAGATCAATGGAAATGAAAATATTTGGATGATTCAACAAAAAATTATTATTATTATTATTATTGTTATTGTTATTTAAGTTGCATTTTTCCTCATCTGCAGGCATTTCGCCTCTTACAGGATCGGTCCGGGTCAGCAGCCCGGATCAGTAACCACATTCCGTATTTAATTCAATATTTGTTTCAATACATATTAATTAATATCACTATAAATACAAATAAGCCTTTGATACCCGTAAATGAATTTCGCTAATTGCACTATAAGCTGGTTGACCCAATTGAGACTCATTTTCTTTTAACAAAATTGTAGTTGAATCAAATTACGCTGACGTTATTGAAATTTCTAAGAAATTATAAACCCACACAGTTAAAATGATTACGTAAAATTCGAGTGATAATTAAAAAATCCGAGAGTGTTAATTCGAAAAACTCCCAATTTAAAAAATTGTCCGTGACAAAAGAAAAGTATAGCATATCTTTTTTTTGGAAAGACAAGAAATGTTTTATGGAAAAAAATTGCACATTTTGTACTTAAAAAAAAAAACAAACAAACAAAATTTGTACGTTTGCGGACAAGGTTATTTCGTTAAAGGTACAAAAAAAAATGTCTGCATCTATTTTAACTGCGAATTTACCGAGTAAAAACATCAATCGAAATACCGAGGAAGGTAAAAATATTTCCTAGGCTCAGCAAGAGCGTGTTTAATTCGAAAACATAGTATTTACATTGACGAAATGCTAATTAGTACCATCGAATGAAGATAAAACATTGATACCCATAAATATATATTTCCCTCGTTGAATAACAAACTGGTTTGATCGAATTGAAATTTATTTAATTCAACAAAATTGTAGAAGCTGAATGAAATGAAATGTCTTATTGGGAGCGCGTAATTTTCATTTCGCATTTATATTTAGCGTATCAGCGGAAATTGAAGAAACAAAAAAAAAGAAAGATGCAACCGTAATAAATGCAAATAGCTTTGAATATTTTAACGCAGGTCACGTACAGGTGTAAAGCCAACGGTCACATGTATGCCAGCCGTTAGAATATACACTCGACAATTTTTCTTTTTTTCTTTCTTTTTTCAATTTCTATAGAGCCGCGCTTTTGAGCACGTTCTTCCATTCTTGCACCTGCGGCTCATATACACGAGCGAATGAGCATGGAAAGTGCGCGGCGCAGCAAAAGAGCAGTACAATGCACGTGCATGCCATATCCGCGGCACAGCGGGGCGGTGGCTCGACGCGCGGGCGTTAATTTACAGGTGTAAACGGGGCCCATTGTTATTAATCGAGAAAAGCGGTCGTCGGGGCCGCACCTCGTAAAAGTAATTACCACGTTATCGCTCCTGAGAGCCGCGCGTTTGCTCGTTCGCTCGTTCCCTCACTCGAGTTGCCGGTATTACCAGCCGCACCAACGACTCCGTCGAGTTCTTCGGGCTTTGGCTTTGCCCACACACGGCTTGGAAAAGGGGTGCGAACACCCGAGAGAGGGTTACGAGGTGAAAGACGAGGAGGACGTAGAGAGGAGAGGAACAGGGTACCTAGTTAGTGCGCGCCAAGAATAAAACGTTTTACATCGGTGAACGGATTGCAACGCTGGTGCACTTATACGCAGGCCTTTTAATACGTGTAACATGCATTGTTACATGCAGACCGAATTATTATTTTTTTTTTGCGGCTGCTCTTACGCTGTTTAAAAGATATACATTTTTTATTTTGACCTGAATTCGCGTCACATTTATAATTTTAGTTTTAACAGAATCTCTATTTTTACGTTTAATAATTTTTTTTTTGCCAAAGTTACATTTTCTTTACAAGTCTCATTACAAAATTTTGTACGAAAATAAGGGAAATTTGTTAGAATCAAATTTTTTGTTGTAAAAAAAAAAAAGAAAATGTCAAAACCATTTGTCAAAGTGCCAAATTTTATATTTGCTAAATTAAAAGTGACATAAATACCTTCGGTTATTCTTGGTGTTAAAATTGTATAAATTTTTACGTATTTTTTTCGAGCCCGTACTAAAATGAAATATAATACCACAATGAAATAAAAAATGAATCCAATAAGATTTGTATTAATTCAACGGTATGCTTGTCGATTTCATTAAAATTTTACTAGTACGCTTGGTACGTGTATTATATATATATATATCTATATAGGACCTCCGCCAGAATCCCAGCTCTCGGTGAAGTAAAGAGCAATTGGCAAGGGTTTCGGTGCACATCGCCGCTGCAAGTCCATTTGCAACGATAGCACAGCTGAAGTTTCAAGCGTTATATACGATTGCAGTGCACGAGCAAAAGGGAGAGCTTTTACAGATTAAGAGTGTCGACTTGGGTTGATGGAAAGCAGGAAATAGAGGACCGAGAACTGAGTCAACGAATCAGCTCTCCACATGCTCAATCACAAGTACCCACACATCGCTCAAAATCCAATACCACCGAGTGTGATTGATATTCTCAGAAAAACGAAAAATGCCCGAATAATCAGCCGCAGATTAAAAAGTAATTTACATCCGACTAACGCAAAGTTTTCTACTTCTCTTTACATTATTTCAATTAAATAATCGTCCCGCCGACGTAGACGACGTAGAAATGGAAATTCCATCAATGTCGATTACACGAACAGACTAATGCACCGGAAAAAGAAGCACTGACAGACTCAATCAATGTACATTACATTACATTGCATTTGCCATTGGTTAGTTTTAGTAAATAGACGTCGATATGCATGGATTATAAATACACATTAGTCAGCATGATTCCGATAATTAGCGATTATTACAGTCACGGTAATTACGTATTACTCGCTGCAAGCATGTACACAATAAAAATATATAAAGCATTTCGTTTCAGTTTTAACGCTGACATGAAAAAGAAGAATACTCAGTGTTTTTTTTTTTTTTTTTTCAGAATTTTTGGTACTTTTTGAAAATGGTGTTTAAACATTTTTTTAATCTTGAAAAATGTGTGTAAAGTTACCAATTATTTTATATGTGTCTGTTATACTATAAAATCATCCATTATTCTCAAGAAGTATCCGGACAAAAAAGCAACAAAAAAGACAACTAAAATATTACCTAAATTCTAAAAAAAAAAAAAATTCATACGCATTGAGAAAAATTAATTAATCTTAATTAACCAACGAGAATCGACAAATTTTTAATATCACTAAATTATCATTTCTAAGTTTCCCAGATAAAAAAGCATCCCTCCAACAACATTAATTTTTAAATCTGGAAAAAGAAATACACACAACACTTAACTGTAAATGACCAAAAAAAAAAAAAAATGATTAAATTAACAGAAAATGTCCCATATATCTGCAGAATTGTCTCGTGGGACTATCGATAAAAGCCACGTCGTAATATTGATCCATAAGCGTGCAATCGTGAGCCACCGGGTGTGTTATTTAAATCACTGAGTGCAGAGCTATAGAATTCGCGACGAGAGAGCATCGAAAATTGTACTCTACGGATAGATTTAAATCACGGAGTGGCGAGCAGAAGTGAAATCGACATGCGTGTAAATGCGATATGTACACACTTATAGATATACATATGGATGCTGGGCGTTAGGGTTGATCTCGAAAGCGGTCGCAATAGCAAACGTACATTTATTGTTTTACTCTGCGTATGCGTGTGACCATTTACGCCCTCCTCCTCCTCCTCCTCCTCCACCGATATAGCCTTCGCCGGCAACCACGCGTGATCCACCGATTGTTATCTCCAATTATAAACGCTCGTTACAATTTTACTGTGTATTTCGCGCTACACAAGAATATATAAACCAACGATACGTAGCGTGTATTATAATTGCGCGTTTGCCCTATACATTATTATTTCCAGTTTGCAATAACAAACGCTAATTTTCACCGTGAGTCTGACTAACGATACGCCGAACGAGCTTAATCGTCGAGAGCGAATAATCAACGCGCGGTATTATAACGCTTTGGCCAATAAATATAATTAAATCATAGTATTCCCATGAAATTGCAAAAGGCTCGTATAGAGCCCCCAGTGAATGTAAATCGAGATTTTATCTTCACAATAAATAACGGAAAGAATTGAAAAAAAAAAAAAAATGAAAAAATATGTATTTTCACACTCACCTGTTTGTGCATTTCCACGTTGAGTCCGTACGACATCTCGTAATACTGCAAACAGAAAGAAATATTACGTCAGATTACGCTGAGTTACACACTCGCGTAATAGCATTTTACATTTTATTACACCTCGTTCGATGTACCTTTTTGTTTTTTTTTTTTCAATCAATTAAGCGTCGTGTCGGAGGAAAATCTTTTCCACGCATCGTGTAATGTAATCAGGAACGAGGATACGGTTTTTTTTTTTTTTTTTTTTTTTTTTTTAATTATTGATTGAAAAGATATATGTATAGGTGAGTGTATATGTATATATGTATATAAGCCAAGGTGTGAAGAAAATGCGAGACGATTAATCGAGAAAACGAGACACCTCTTTTGATTTTCACTCCAGCGTTCCCAGTTGCATGAGCCTCTCGAGAGTCACGCGACTAACGCAGCGGTGAAACTTTCCCAGCACGTAACCGCTATACCAGACGTCGTTAACCGCGATAATCGTAATCAAGACTGGAGGGCGTCGCGGAGTTTCAACGGTATGGAGAGAGAGGACGATGGATGGTGTAGAGAAACGACGATGGGTGAGAAGGTATAAGTGAGTCTGGGCGAAAATACGATAGAGCTCGTAATAGTAAGTACATGGATTCTAGGGCGTACTGATGTATACGCTTAAACTACGTGTGCATCCAGCTTGTGTTTGTGTATGGGACATTTCAGAACAAAACAGCATAGCTTTGAATTTTCAGTGATTTTAGTGGAGTGTAAATAGCATTCTTAGATTTTTCGAATTTTTGTTTGAATGTAATAATATTAATTACAACAAAAAAATGGTGACAAGTAAAAAAATAACATTCGACAAAGTAAACCTGGCAAGATAACAGATTGAAAAACCTTTGAATTTTCATTGACTTCAGTGGAGTATAAATAACATTCTTAGATTTTTTGAATTTTTGTTTGATTGTAATAATATTAATTACAAAAAAAAAATGGTGACAAGTAAAAAATAACATTCGACAAAGTAAACCTGGCAAGATAACAGATTGAAAAACCTTTGAATTTTCATTGACTTCAGTGGAGTATAAATAACATTCTTAGATTTTTCGAATTTTTGTTTGATTGTAATAATATTAATTACAAAAAAAAAAATGGTGACAAGTAAAAAATAACATTCGACGAAGTAAACCTGGCGAGATAACAGATTGAAAAACCTTTGAATTTTCATTGACTTTAGTGGAGTATAAATAGCATTCTTAGATTTTTCGAATTTTTGTTTGACTGTAATAATATTAATTACAAAAAAAAAAATGGTGACAAGTAAAAAATAACATTCGACAAAGTAAACCTGGCGAGATAACAGATTGAAAAACCTTTGAATTTTCATTGACTTTAGTGGAGTATAAATAACATTCTTAGATTTTTCGAATTTTTGTTTGATTGTAATAATATTAAATAAAAAAAAAAAAAATTGGTGTCACAAGTAAAAAATAATACTTTTATGGTGCCAATAATTGGTTCTTAAAATCTGTTACAGGTTCTTTAGTTTCTTCAGAATGCTTTAGGTTCTTGCTCATAAAAACCAATATTGCACACTGATAATCATTTTCTCTGGATCAAACGATACGTTTGCGCAGAAAATCATTACTCACGAAAATATTTGTGCTGATACATTTCATATCTCTCTTTCTCCTAACATGTTGCTCTGAAAAATGCCATCGATTTTTTGGATTTTTGAAAGTTCAATTTTTGTTGAAAGACAAACATTTTTAAACTGACGACGAAAAATAATAAATTTTTTTTAGACTTTATTTCCTGTATTCCAGGGTATACCTTCTCGGGTTTCTACGACCCTTACCAACCATCCTCCTATATAACTCCCCACCCGAACTTCGCTAAGCTAACCTAACTTCCAATACGTCCGCAACCTTCATCCTCATCATCATCATCATTATTTTTATTATAAATAAAATAAATTTTTTTGCGACTGTGATCAAACCCATTAACGAAAACATCTAAGAATTCGTGTGTTTTTTTTTTAATAACACCCTACAACACACTAAAAGAAAAAAAAATACAAGGGTAACAATCCTGTCGATTGAGCCTGGAATGTCCCATATGTATGTGTATATAAACACGCTATGTATAGCGAGAGAGATGAAGGCAGCTCGGAGGTTCTTAATTTTACGGGCCATTAGCCCGGTAATTACGCCGGGCGAATTAATTGCGCCATAAGTGAGTTACTCGGTGTGTGTGCGTGTGTGTGTGTTGTGTGTGTGTGTGTACACTTGAGATACAGAGAGCTCAGCGGAGAGAGGAGAGCCCTGGAGACCGAGTACGTTAGGTTGTTATAAAATCTACTGTGGCTTCTCCGCTCGGCCATCATCGTAGATCGTGTGCCGTGCTCTCGGGGCGCAGAGACGTTATAAATAAAATAGAAGTGAATTGCTTTAGCTGTTGCGATAAAAATAAGCTCGAAAATTTTTCAAATTCCCTATCATTCAATATCTCAGCTTTTTCACGTGGTTACCATCACACTTTTATTTAACGTCGTTGAATTGCTACAGCGAGCGGTATTAGCAATTACAATTCTTTTTTAGCTCCCAGCTTTTCAACTATATATACAAATGAGTCTAATCCGATCGCGTGAGTGCCATAATACGATGGACGCGGAAACTCGAGCTCGACGCACGAATATTAATGAATTCAATTTCTCGATGGCGGGAGAGAGAGAGAGGACAGAGAGAGAGAGAGAGAGAGAGAGAGAGAGAGAGGTAGTGCACCGATGACTACATCCCAACCAATCCCAAGCCTCTCACACTCCTATAACGTTTGTGCATCAAGTGCACTAGCCGTTAATTAATCGACCGCTAATACTCGCGGCCTGCCGCAATTAATCGCACTGCGAGATGTTTGTTACTGTAACTCTGTTTTATAGATACGGCCCCGTTCCAGCCAGAGGAAGTGTATTATTATTAGTTATTAGGGAATTATGGCTATATACGTGTCGATTAATAATATACATCGCGATTTGAAATTTATACACGCAACGATATCAAAGTAATCAAGGGCTTGATTAATCCGCTTGTGATTTTCGACATTACACCACATTTGCCTGCACTCCAGGTCTGCATGAAATAAAGTTAGTTTGTTGTCCATGTGAAATTTGGCAAATGGATGAAAAAATACAGGGTTGGCAACAGACAATTAAGGTAGCAAAATAGGTTTCCTCATAGAGGTAGCTTTGTGGGCCATTTATTAATTATACACTCTTTCATAAAATGTAATCTCTTTCGAAATATCCATTGAGACATTAAGTGACACTTGTCATTCCTCTCCAAAATGATTACTATTATTTTCGTCAACTTGATAATCGTCAATGCATATGAAATTTAGCCTGACCCACATCATCCAGAGACCGCAAGGATCTATTACACTGTCAGTGGACTTAGCTCGTCCGTTATAACGAACTCGGATAACATACAATTTCTCTCGTGCGCCGTACAGCTCATAGACAGCGGTGCCTGCGGCCAATATAAATGAAGCATTTCGACGCGAGACGTTTATTAACACGTGTTCATTAGTACCGCGATGCTAGTGTCAAAACGTTTAAAGTAGGTAAAACGTGTGTAGGCTATAAGCTTCGAGAAAACTAAGTCTCCTTCCATCCCACTTGTTCACTAGTGTTGTAAGCACATGATGCACTGCGGTAGAACGAGGAACGAGTGGTTTGTGGAAGAGAGGAGTCGAGTTAGTTGCACCAAGTATATCTCGAACTCGGGAGCTAAGCGAAGCCAAAGAGAAAGAGAACTAGCGAGAGAGAATATCGGCGTGTGTGTGTGTGTGTGTGTGTGTGTGTGTGTGTGTGTGTGTGTAACCGAGCTGGTGGCTCGCGCGCACCGATAAATCACCGGAGGGACAACTTCCTCTCTCTACCCAACGGCAATGCACCAGCAGAAGCACCGGGGACTGGCTTGCGGCTTGATTAATCGTGTTTAAACTAGTCGCCTCCGCGCCAATTAAGTCTGTACGCGAAGCAAAGAAGCCGAGACGTGCCGTGCAAACAGGAGGCTATAACCAGGTCCGTTGCTGCCGTGGAGATGCGTGGGACGAGGAGAGCGAGATATAGGCTCTATATGCAACGATGCACCGTCCTCGACGACACGCAAAGTACAGTTGAGAAGGGGAAGACGACGCATTGGTATTCTTACACTGTATATAGTAGTCGCTTGTATAGGGACGATAAAGCGTGAGAGGAAGCGAACAAAATGCTTCGGAGGCATGTATGCAAAATTGAAAAAAAAAAAAGAAAATAGAGACACGGAAAGAACGGGGGAAAAGACCGAGAGAAATATATAGCGAGAGACGAGACATTAATAAATTAGTATAGATCGAATGTCGCGTGCATACGAACACGAAGCTCGAGCAGAAAACACAGCAGAGATCCACGATGAATGAGGCTATATGTAACGTAATACTCAACTACTCGAAACTTACAGACTTCCTGAACGTGCAGAAAAACTTTTGAGACTTGAGAGAACATCGGGGCATTTCTTATTTCGCTTTTGTGAGTGTAAAATAGGTACCCATATCGATTTTATAGTTGCCACAATAATTTTAATGCCACGCGGTGCGAGAAGTGGCCACTTCTCGCACTAGTGCGATAAAGTTGTATATGAAACTCGTGCGAGAAACTTTTTCTTCACGAGTGTGAGATCGCAGCAATCGTCAAGAAAAAGTTTAATCGCACTCGTATCGTAATATACTATTATTTCACGCAGTGCGATAATGGCTGCTTTAACGCACGCCCCGCGTGCGTAAAACCTTCATTTTATCGCACCTTGCGGAATAAAATTTCGCACAATACTCGTGCGAAACAGTTTTTCTAACTCGCGCGATTGCAACACTCGCTTTCGGCTCGCGTTACAAACTCGCAACTCCTTAGAAAAATTCTTTTCGCCCACGTATCGTAATGCACTACTTTAGTAACTGTAATTATAAAAATGATTAACTATAAAACCGTAGTTACCATATGTTTTGGAATGCAACGAAATGAAAAAATATAAAATCCCCAAGTGCTCAACAGCTGTCAAGAGTGCTGTAATGAAGGTGCAATATTTTTTTCTTCATCCTCTCAGTCGTTACGATAATTTTTATACCTCGTATAATCATTTGGATTCATTAAAATTAATTTTTTTTTTTCTCTTTACTTCGTTGCATTCCAACGATGCAAACTTCAACATCATGTTACCATAGCAACCACGATTACCCTGAGTGTGTGTGTGTGTGTGTATATATCAGTGACAACAAAATGTATCCGTCAAATGCTCTAACTGCTTTTATCCAACTAAACCGAAGTTCAAACAAATAATATGAGAAGAAGAGAAAACATGTATTTTCCGTTCTCGTGTGTCAAGAGGCGAATTGAAACGATTCAAACGCTCGATTTCACTGTTCACTTCGCATTTCGTGTCAGTATGTCAATGTATAACGTCTAACCCTGCGCGGCACTGTAATAAGTATTCAAAACTACTTATAGGCGCATGCATTATGCATTTCACTGCATATGGATGCACATGCACTGTTTGTCCTCTATTCCAACTTCAGAGAGTGCATAACCGACACATTGCATCAGAGACAACGGAAGTGCACATAAAAGAAATATTTCGAACGAAGGATAAATAACGCGAAGGCTGAACTTGATAGTTTTACACGCTAATCGCACGAACAATATAGTTGATGAAAAATAAAAAAACAAGTCACAACAAACTGTTAGTGATTTGTGATATTACCACAAATGCAGTTTAGTTTCGAATGTTCTGGCTGGGCGTTGCTAAATATATATATATATATATATATATAATGCGTAATACGTATTTATCGAACGTACGCTTATTGATTTACGTCACAGACTTACTGCACTCACCGCCCTACTGTTTCTCCGGCAAACAGTCGAGGTGGAGAACACTGTTTATTTGTTTCCAGCACACGTTGTGTACCGCTCTCTATACACGTACCAGAGAGAGGACTCGCGGAATCGAGTTTCTGTACTATACAATTTCACTTCTCCGGCCTGTTATATAGATATGGATATTATTGACCAACGCACCAGACGCTTCGAGGATTCATGATTGAAATAATCCCGCGAGTCTATTAAATCCAATTCAATGCTCATTTGAAACGCGCAGGCTAATCTAATCTTTGGGCAAAATATTCGGTATGGCTCTGCAGATTCGATTGCCGATGCTTTGCTTGAACATTCACTCGTCACGATTGTATATACACACACACGTTGCTTCAAGCCTTGCCATTTATCTGGATAGACATTTCTGCACGTTATACAGGTTTACTTGAAACAATTTACAGAAAAGGAGGCGAATAATTGATTGAAGACTATTACGGAATTATAGAAGTGAAAAAAAAAAGTTTGTTAGTGTTAGTATTGGAAGCTATTGCATTCGAGGCAAAAGCGAAATTTTATTTTTTTGCTATTATGTAAAAAAGTAGCGATTGGAAATTAAATTTTTTTTTTAGTTCTATGTGATATTTTTTTAATTTGTCTAAATTTCGAAAATTGACAACTTTTAATTTCGAATAGTTTTCTTTGGTGAAAGGTGTATTTAATCGTTTTTTTTTTAAATTAAAATTATAGTATTTTAATAAATTATAAGAATTATACATTTTTTCATCTTTCTTCTAAATACCGTTTTTATAAAACAAAAAAAAAGAACATAATTATAAAATATACAACCCTATTTTATAATTATCTTAAAAAATATATTCTCCTGATGCGTGTATTAAAAAAATAGTATTCAATACAATTTTCAATATTCACCTCAAACACTGAAATCCGACAATTTTTAATATCAATTTCTTTTTTTTTAATATCTCCTTAACGAATCTGAATCTTTTTATTTTAATGTTGCCAAAGCGTTTAATCTGCATCCCTCCTTTCAGTGCAGTTAGTAACCACTGTATAATGATTATTCAGAATCGTTGTGTACATAATTCTCCAACGAAATATGCAGCTCACAGACAGTAGTATATCATCGAGATGAGTATGCTCGCAAGTATACTAAATCACTAATGCATAAGAGGGATCGAGTGCGAGTTGGGTAGAGAGAGAGTAGTGTACGTCCCCCGGCGGATCATCATGAGAACCGCAGGTGCAGGTGTTCCCCGCACGTACAGGTATGTATTTACCACTATAGCTTGTATAGATGCCAGAGGCAGTAGTCCAGCAAAACCAGTACTACAGATACATAGATAGGTTAGTACCCTACTACCTGTATGTACACATATATATATATATATATAGCCTGTAGTCGTGTACGTACATTTACACGGTGTGAGAGGAGGATGCTGTAGGTGAGGGCAGTGAGGTGTGAGAGAGCAGGGCACTCACGTAGCCAAGAGAGTGCCAGATAGAGCGAGATGGAGAAGCCCTCGAGTCAATTCAGAGAGAAGCGAGGATGCAATTAATGCTAAGAAGTCGTTGCACGGTTTAATGGTCGGGTAAGCCCGATTAGGCCTGGTACAGGATACAGCTAGGAGAGATTGGTTCAACGGGGACGAGGAATAGACGGCGAGAGAAGAGTAGAGAGAACGAGAGGCTGAAGAGAGGCATCGGAGACGTGAGCGAATAGTGCACGGTGCAAATAGACAAGGACGAGGTGGAAGAAGAAACAGAGAGGGAGAAACTGAAAGGGTTGGATTGCTGGGAACTCTGTATAGAAACAGAGCGAGATACGATTATATGTAGTAGGTATATGGGCAATTTCAGGGCAAATCTTTGGTGACTTTAATTTTTTTTTTTTTCTTTTTTTTTTAGTATATTTGTAGTGTATAAAAAAAATGATGTTTTAGTTACTTCAAAAAAATTGGCTTGCTGCCGAAAATATTATTAGCTGTGGAACATTTTTTGTACATTTTTTAGTTGTCAATATTTTCGAGACTACTCAGAAGATATGGGTTAAAGGATTGGAAAAAAAATTGATTAAAGCTGAATATATTTGCTCGCTTATTTGTACACACGTGGAAGTCCGATAAAATAGGCATTTCTTTCATGTGTAAAAAAAATTATATATCACTAGATATAAAAAAAGATCTGAACTGAAGGTTCATCTTGATAATCAATGGAAAAATATGTTGATGAAAAATATAGCACATATTATAAAAATAATTCCTCATGGTAAGAAGAAAAAAAAAAACTAAAAATTCGTGCAGTCTATTTTTTTTTTTAAGCAATACTAAAACATGCTAAAAGGACATTAAGTTTAAAACAAAAAAAAAATCTGCTGCCAACCTTGTCCAAGTCGATATGGAGTGTCCCATATTACCAGCATTGCCAACTAGAGGAGTTGGAGTGCCAGGGGAGAAGGATGGCAGGAGAGTGTTGTACGTGTGAACCAAACAGCGGTAGTTGGAAAGGTCTACACAATTCCGATACTGGTTTAACTCCTGGAGTTACCAGTTTCTCGGCACGTACACGTCTAACCAACTCCTAGAGAGTTCTGTATGCCTTGCGCTTGTTTCCTAGTATACGATGCCCATACATCCCTAATGCAGAGATATGTATACCATACGGTAGGTACATACACTATATTGGTGGTATATTCATCTATCTTGTAGCGAAATGGCGTGTGTATATTGGAATACTATTACATAGTAGATTTAGTAGATGCTAGGATATGGTTCTTGAATATGCGATATATAACTCACCATAACGTAGTGTCGCTGGATCTCGATCTTCTCCGTCGCCAACTTCTCGCACTCGAGCTTCATGCTGTGAAATAAGAAGAAAAAAAAAAAAAAAAAAAAAAAAAAACAGAAAAACCAGTGTCGAGTTAATGAATTTCATTAGTTGACACTTAAATTAAATTACACGTTGATTCACGATTCAGGTAATATGTTTAAATTAATCTTAGACACTTCTTCATTCCAGACGTATTCATTCAACCACAGGCTTCTAGATATACATTTATAACTTCAACAAAATTCGTGAAAACATCTCTGAATTTTAAAAACCATAAGTGCACTAAGAACAAATATGTCCATACTCGATAAGATTTATTTGAGAAATCAAAGTATCGATTCGATCATTTATTTATCGAAATAAGAGCGTTCAATCGGATCAATGAAATATTTGTACGAATTGAATTTTCACGAATTTTGTTTTTATTTCCTAGATCAATGTCATACATTAGCATTTTTTTTTAAATATCGTATTATTTAAATACAAAAAAATGTAATACAAGATATTTTCGTCGTCAAGATTATTTAATTGTTATAAGTTCTAATTATACTTGACTCACAAAAATATTTTCGTGTCCTGTAAAGTTATTTGTTTAAACAAAATATAATTTTTTTATTTCTATTGCTAATCAAATAATAAATAAATCGAAATGAATGTTGTATTATAAAAAAAATTAATATTCATTTCTATTTATTTGATAAAAAAAAAAAACATTATCCAACAAATTATTGAAAAGAAACAATGAAATGGATGACGACAGCAGGGAATGAAAAGAATGGATGAAATAGCAGGAAAGGGTAAAAAAATAGCGATTGGAAATTTATTTTTTTTTTAATTCTATGTGATATTTTTGAATTTGTCTAAATTTCGAAAATTGACAACTTTTAATTTCGAATAGTTTTCTTTGGCGAAAGGTATATTTACTCGTTATTTAAAATTAAAATTATAGTATTTTAATAAATTATAGAATTATACATTTTTTCATCTTTCTTTTAAATACCGTTTTTATAAAAAAAAAAAAAAAAAAAAAAAAAAAAAAACCAACATAATTATAAAATATACAACCATATTTTATAATTATGTTAAAAAAAGTATTCTCCTGATGCGTGTATTAAAAAACTAGTATTTTCATTTTTCAATATAATTTTCAATATGTACTATTCATCAAACACTGAAATCCAACAATTTTTAATATCTCCTTAACGAATCTGAATTTTTTTTTTAATGTACCCAAAGCGTTTAATTTGGGACCGTCCTTTCAGTGCAGTAACCACTGAATAATGATTAGACAAATATTTTCTCTATTCTTTTCTTTTTTTGGTAATGTATGTGCAGAGTTATAAAAACCACAGAGAGATAGCGTTGTTATATATTTATGTGCTCACTTTAACATAGAAATTCATAGTTTCTATAGTTCCTATCATTTTCAGTGCGCGCCTCTGACGGTTTCCGGGAACACGGCGTCGAGCGTATTTCAACGAGAATAGAAAACCGTGAGGCTCGATAAAACTTTCTGAAAGTGACGGAGAGGCTCTTGCACGAGAACCCGACGACGAGTAAAGTGGAGAAGAACGAGGAAGCGCGCGATAGGACGGAAGAGTATATATACGGAGAGCAAAAGTTTGCTACGTTCGTCGGTTGAAATATTCATCGGTTAGGAGTGCAAGCGAGTGTGGGCAAGGTGAAGTCGCACGTACATCGCCGCGAGCTCACCAGCAGCTTCTCCCATAAAGCTCTCTCTCTCTCTCTCGCTCTCTCTCTCTCTCTCTCTCTCTTATATTCTTCAATTTTGCATTGGCGAACGTGAGCGACCCCGTCGCGGTTCCCTATAGCGTTATTATGTTTCGTTGCCGCTGCTGCTGCTGCTCCTGCTGCTGCTGCTGCTGCTGCGGCTTCGCGAATCCACGCTATTGTAAATCACTTATGAATACGGCCTCGCGTGGTCGCGTCAGCTGCCCGAGTTCCCGCGGCGCGTTGCAACTCCGATATATATACTATCCAGTGTATGGGAAGTAAGAGAGCGAATAAAAAGAAAGAAAAAGAAGGGAAAAAAAAACACACACACAGGCAGAGGAGAAATGGAGTGTACAGAACGAAGAAACGAAGCGCGAACTCGGTCTTCATTCGCTATATTATTATGATCAAAGGACACTTTGTATATTACCATTATTACGGATGATATAACTACTTTTGTTTTCTTTATGTTGTAGAAATAATAATTTTTCTAAATGACCACGAGGTCATGAGTATTATTTAATAGCTTGGGGGGTTTTTTTTTTTTAGAATAAAATATAGGTTTACGTTTGGGATTAAGTAATTTTTCATTTTTGCACTATGAATACATGGAAATTACAATTATTTAATGAATTCTCACAATTATTTTGACAAAATTGTTAATACGTGAAAGAAAAATTGTTTTTGAAATCGATATATATTTTAGATTAAAGGCTGATGATGAAATATTATCTAAAATGTCATAAAGAGCGGTGCGCTTTTTTTCTTCGTTATTGGTATTTAAAAATTTTGAACCGAATAGGGAACAACGAATATCAAACCGATCTCGAATGGGTATTTTCGAAAAGTACCTCGAAAAAATATTTTGAATATTAAAAATTAAATTAAATCTCTGGTAATAAAATACTCGCGATATTTTCGAGCTATGAGCGAGATATTCATTTTTGTAAATGTTAATTTTAATTAAAAATTAATTAAAACTCACGTAAGATTCGAACTGCTTTACCGATCATCGCCAAATTTGATACGTAGCAGCGATTAATATTGTTTTTCATCCGTATTTAATTTCAGTTGATTTGGTGAACTTTGACGTGAGTTAAAGGGAAATTAATTTTTTTCGAAAAATCCAATATCTCATAAAAACCGAATCTATTTGTCGATTCATTCCAAATACAATACCGATCCTCCTTTAACATAACTTTATTCGTTAAAAATTATTTAGCTCGATACACATTTTTCTAAAAATGAAAAATTGATTAAAAAATTATTTTAAGTTTGAATCTTGCATACCGACCACACACACACACACATACATACATACATACATTTTTTTCTAAACCACTTTTCTCGACGTTTTGGACCATTCTGTCTGTCCTGACATGAAAATCTCGAAAAAGAAAAATGTTCACAAAAACAAAGTTTCCTCTATGAGGAAGCAAAAAAAGAAAAGAAAAGCAACTAATTAAAGGTATTCTAATAAATTTGTAATTTTTCGTTTCAACTATAATATTAACTCAAATTAAGTATACTCACTTGTGATACTGAGCCTGCAGAAAATTAAATTCTTCCTTTATCCTGTCGCATGATTCGCCGACAGTGAATTTAAAAGGCTGACCGGGCTGTGGTGGTCCCTGAAACAAGATCATCGTCATAATTAGAAAAACATACTCATCCCAAGTTACAAATAGAACGAGAATTCGTGAGGGCATTAAGAACTAAAATGGTATGCACTAAATTAATAATTAATTTCGGGAACATGGCGGGAGGGTCGTGGATCGAAATTTGAGCAAAAAGGGTGGGAGGATGCGGTAGATTCCAGCGGGACTGGAGCCAGATGCGTTTCTCTCGAGCCCCATCATCCGGTTTACATTTTTTTTTTTTGCCCCCGAAACGCGTTTCTCTCGGCCAATTAAATTCTCGCGCGAGAGCCTAGCTCAGCTAACTCGCTCATCGTGAGTGAACGAAATCTCTACACAGTCAAATAATTCGAGAAATCGCAATTTCACACACAGCGAGGTCTCGATTTACCGATGCAGCTCTAAAACGATCTCGATTTACTCGCGTGACACAATTTGTTCAGCACAGAATACACGGTAAACCATTATTTTGTAAAATCGTTGTACCAAATTTAGGAAAAAAATTTAGTCAGTCCTAAAATTTACAAAACACTTTTTGTATTAAATTAGGAGACTAAAATAAATTTGTAAAATATACCTTTTCAGTCCTCCGTGCAGAAAGCTTCTCGAAGTCAGACTGTAAAATTTCGTTCAATCACTCGAGAGAAAAAATTTTTTTTTTTCTCCCTAGTGTTGAAATTTACTATTATTTTAAAAATATAAAATTGAGTAACAATTTAAAAGATTGATAGACTTTCTCGAATTTGCAATGCAATTTTTTGTCAATTTGAAGTGACAACAAAAAAATATTAGATTTACAACAAAAATGTTTTTTTTTAAATATATTAAAAGTGATAAAAAAAAATAGATCATAAAATGAAAATTCATATTTTCAACAAATCCGTCAACATTTAACAGAGAAAATCGTGTTATAATTTATAGGAATTTCGTATAATATTCTCACGTGATGGAGAATAAAACAGAGAAGGAAAATTTAAAAACAAAAAAAAAAACGTACGGCAGACACGAGTGTCGACGTGGCGCACATGTCAGTTACGTTTAAACGAGATCTACTGAACAAGCAGGAACAGCAGTAAAATTCATGAATTTATATCTTACAGTATAATATTAAACTCGAGTAGCGAGAGACGTTCGATATGATTAACTCCGGTACAGCTGCAAGACTCTCGAACTCTAAACGCGTAACAGGGAAAATAAAACTTGATAAATAGAGTGACAAGACACGAACGCATATACGTAGACCGGCTTGGACGTCAGACGCGTGTATATAATGTATAGTTTAACGAGCCAACAACCCAACTATAAGTAGGTATAACTACAGAAGGGGAGGTCTATTGAGACCTCCACATTTTTTACACTTGTCAAGCATCTTCCAACAAATCTTTGAGCGAACGTAATATTAAAATAACGTACAACTGATTTAAAAACAATCACGACCAATGCCCAATAAAATTAATGATTTTTCAATAAAGATTCTTTTTATGTTTTCACTCAAAATCTCAGCATATTTTAAAGCATTTTTTCAGAATTTTTGATGAGTCAGTCATGGAACAAATGATGGTGAAAATTAAAGGATTCTTTCCCAAAAATTCTTCCCAAACGTATTTTATTCATTTTTTAGTACTTTGAGACGAGAGAAAAATCTGTTAAAAAATTCAATGTTATTGAAGATATCAAGAATTATTTTGGATTATCATTATTATTATTATTATTATTATTATTATTATTATGACAACAAATTATTATTCAATTACTAAAAAATAGTCTGACAATTTTTATATACAAAATATAAATTCTACACAGTACAATTTTTTTAAATAAAATTGCTGGAGTGCCAGACTTTGAATTTGAAAAGTAACACAAATATGGTGTAAATTTGTTGAATTTATGAATATTTTTGTGTAGAATGTCGAATTTACATTTAAAAATTGGCATTAAATTTAAATTACACAAGATATTATAAAAAGGGAAATTATACATTTTTTTAAATGTCAAAAGGACATAAAATATTTTATAGAATAAAAATACATAGAGTTAAAACAAAAACTGTTTTTACACTTTTTTTGTAAAACTAGAATCTGACAGAAAAACGTGTCAAATTATCACAAATGTTCTATTGTACACAAACATTTTGTTAAAGCTACACAATTTCCATTACACTTTTTTTCGATCGTACATTCTCAATAAAAAAAAATGATTACATTAATATGTGCGTACTTGGAAACAAGAGAAAAATCCGTAAAAAAGTACCGCCATTAAAAACAATCAATAAACATTGATATTTGAAAAATAATAGCAATAATAACATGAAAAAGCTACTATTTAACGAGTGAATAAAAATTAGTTGAGCAATGGCCATTATCCGTAATAAAAAAAAAAAAAATCTCACTTAACTACCATCGTTTAAAGGTTCAAAAAATGTATTATACAAATGACAAATGACCTCGTTGAGTAATGACGTAAAGGGTTTGGGGTGTACAAGCAACGGGAGTGAGAAATTGACGAGTTGAGTAAGTTGGAAGTAGTTGATGGACCTTAGTCTCATGGACTGCCGGTTGTGGCTAGACTGCCGTCCGGCCGGGGCGGCATCGGTCCGAAGCTCATAGTTTCGGTTGTAGCGTGTAATCCTCGCGGACACCGCAAACATGTAATTAACACTTGCTCTCTCTCCCTCCCTCCCTCTGCTTGTCTCAACTCCCTCGTCACTAGGTCTCTCCCTCGATCTCTCTTTCCCTCAGCCCATGTATACGTATATAGTATGACATATATATCGCTATAAACACATATAGATATATGTATATAATATAGAGGCTACTATACGTATATATTACTCCTGTCTGCGTAGCTCGAATCAGCGAGGGCCTTCAACACGCCCGGGGGCTATAGCATAGCCACGAATCAGAGCTACGAGCCATCACAGTATGTCGACTATAGTGTTCGAAGCGTGTCTCGCAGCGTGTGCGGAACGATCCTTCGATGCGTGAACCGAATACGTAATAAATGTTGTGCTTCGCTCGTGTACCACACGAGCTGAGCCAGAGCGATAAAGCGGAAAAAAAAAAAAGAGAGAAACGGAAATAAACGATTGAATAAAAACAAGTTCTCAGCAACGCAGACGGATATAGTAAAGCACAGCGTTCATTGTTTCGTTCTTATTTTCTTTTCTTTTATTTTTACTCGAGCATTTATTCGCTCGATAACTTTTGTTTCACTCTTAGCTTCTTTATTTTACTTTATTTTATTACTCGCTCATGGAGACACGCTTTGTGATCGCGTATTTTCTTAACGGTAGACATAAATTTTTCGCTAAGACTTTTTTTCATATATTTGGGCTCAATATTTGGTCCTGATTGCTTTCGCTTTAATCCAAAGCCACTTTTTTTCTGTTAGAAAAAATAAAACTCAATTGCTCGACAATTTTCTGTATCGAAATATTTGTTAAGCATTACTTTTGATGAATAGAATTTTATTGGATTCTTCGAATTTATTCACATAATGAAAACAGGGTATTGATTTATTTATTTTTTATTCATAGATCAATAAAACAGTTAAAATAATACAAAAACATTTCGCTAGTAACTAACAGAAACAAATTTTAATTGTACTTAATGAATTTTATCAAAATATAGAAAATATATAATGTACATCGCCGATTATATCATATTTATATATTTAAAAAATTGAAATAATTACTCAGCTGACCCATTAACAGTGTTCATTAAATATATTTATGAATAAAGATAATGAACATGTGTGTTTCGAGAGTGAAAAGACTCATTGTATTGATACTCGAGTCTCCGTTGCAGCGTGAACAGGGCACCGTTAATCTTCAGAAATTGAGCTATGCCTCGATAGCCTCGTGCACTATATATATATATATATTATGAAACGAGAGAGAGCTCGGTCAGCCGTGAGATTATCAGAACTGAATAATTACCCGCGAACTTCCGGTGTCTCATTTATCCGGGATAAGTTCGAAAATAGACCGAGCGAAGGACAGACAAGAGAGCTCGGTTCTTATCTGTCGAGGGAGACGAAGCAGGCGAGTAAAGAGCAGAAAAAGAAGAAAGAAGGAGAGAGAGAGAGAGAGAGAGAAAAAGAGAGAAAGAGAGATCATCTCGTGACCCCGATGACAATCGGGTCGTTGTAATCGAACGAGAGTCTCGAGTCAATCCAACGAGTATTCCCTTCCCCTTCGACCCTTTCCACCGTCTTCCATAGTCGTGGTAGAACGTCGTCGGCAAACTGAATTTATCGACGAAGAAGCAGTCTTCCACTTTCTTAATAGAGGTGACTTTTCTCTTCAGACCTTCCTTGCCCTCTCCCTCCGTTCGCCCTTCCTTATCTCGAGCACAGCCCCCTTTTTCTCTCCCACCACTTTTTACCCTCCTGCTTCGCCGTTAAAGCAATCGATCTGCTTTTCTTTCTTTGCCAATCTTCGACTGCTGTTGCTGCTGCTTCTGCTGCTGCTGCTGCTTCGACACGGCTAACGAGGAAGACAACGATAGAAATAGAGAGGGAGCATTTTCTTATTTTCTAAAGAAGAATCGATGCATTCTTCGTCTTTCCTCATCCTTATTTTATTCACTCCGAGTATATATAAAATACGATGATGGTATACCGGTTTCCTGCGGTTGTACCTAATGGTAGTTGAGCACTCTTTAACGCTCTCTCGCTTTGTATCGACGGCTCCTTTCCGAGAATTCGTATATAAAGGCGTGACTCGAATTGCGAAACAAGGATCACTAGGAAAAGCTTCGCTCCTCTCTCCTACACTACGAGGGGTTCGTGCCAAGTGGTCTGAAAGATCGACGGAATAATAAGAATCGGGGAAGCCTAGACAAACAAAATAAAATTGCACGACGAGAAATATTGCAATACGTACCAGCAGTGATTGCGGATTTATAACAAATAAAACATGGTTGTTTGCCTTACATCGGTGAAATCAATACCTTTTTTTTTTTGTATAATCAGCTTTTTAAGTAACAAATCCCGATTTGTTAATTTGACAGAATTTTTTTTGCATCTCCCAAATATACAATTTGGCGAATTTACATTTTTTTGGTTCTTCTAAAATTATACGTGAAGAATGAAACTATTTTTTTTTTATTATACAAAAAAAAAGGGTAAAATTAGAAGTAGTGGAAAAAATTTGTTTAAATTTACAAAAATAAATGTGTCAATTCAGAAGTGACCATTTTTTTTTTTAAATTACTACAAAAAATGTTGTAAAACGAAAATGACATTTCTTTGTTGTTCTTCTTTAAAAAAAAAAAAAAAAAAAAAAAAATTGCGAAAGATTTAAAACTCCATAAATTCCGAACCGTTTTCATGAATTCTCGAAAAATCATTACCAAAAAAACACTGAACATATCGCTTCTGTTATGAACAACAATTTAGCTGAATCGTCGACCTTTTTCGAAGGTTAGTGCATTCGCGTTCTTTTTTAAAATTAAAAATTCGATAAAATTTATATATTTGGTTACATATTGTAAAAAAAAAATCACAGTAATTAAAGAGAAGTTAGTGTGTCTCAATTACGTGCAGAACTTGACCTCAGAACTGCTGGAAACATACATACATACTCATATGAGGGCATTTTTTCCCAAACCACTTTTCTCGACGTTTTGAATGATTCTGAATGTCCTGACATAAGAATCTCAAAAAAAAAAACACACATTTTTATGTGGAAGCACAAAAAAAATTTTTATTATTATTATTCCCTTAAAGAGTCACGTGACGAAAAAGGAAACGAGAGCGTTGGTGAACAAAGAAAAAGAGTGTGTGTTGTGGCAAAGCGAACGTGAAATAAGAAGTGGGTATTCCAAACACGATCGTAGCCTGGAAACGCGTAAGACCGATGCGGTAGCGTTTAGTACAGTAGTGGCATGCAGTTAGAGCGTTAGCGCGAACGTGTAAAACGCCAGAGTACCTCCGCTGGTGCTAGGCACTCTGCTGATACAGCTTGGGGCGCAGCAGGTTATTCGATCCACCGACTCGTTCGACACGAGGAGACTAACAGTCGGGTATATAACTGTATATTGCTGATTGTGAGTACATAAAGCATATATATATATATGTGCAAATATATATATATATATATATATATATATATATATCCGCAAGTATTTCTTTCGTCATATATAGATCCAACGTGTTGGTAAAACTTTTTTTTTTCTCTATCTATCCTTTTGTTATTATATTATGTACACTCTGAAACACCGCGTGTACGTTTCTTATCACTTTATTTCCCCGCTTCTTCGTATCGCATCACTCACATACATTCGCAGCGTGCAATTTATCCGGTTGTGAATTTATGCACTCTGAAAGAGGGAGGGGATAATAATATTTATAGCGCATAATTCCGACGAATTATACACCGAGACGTAGCCACAGAATGCCGAGATAACATTTGCGATATAAATTGACCCATTCGTGTAGCACTTTTGTTCGACGTTTTATATGTTTTAACTTTCTAGAAACAAGCTTGCAATATTAACTCACTGTATAGTGCGCGAATAACTTTGGGTTCAGCGCAGATTACGATCGTTTTCACACACCATTCTATTCCATTTTTTCTCTTCCCGTCATAAGACATAACGTTTTACAAACGATTATGAAATTTTTTTTTTTATATACATTTGTATAAAATCCGGATTTCACAAAAAGTATGTGAGAATGTATATGTCATGTTTTGTTTTATTTGTAATTTTATTGAATAGTCTGTTATCAAAATTTTTGATAAAAAATCGAAGTCTAATGCGTTTTTAATGTTCTCCAATGATTTCAAGCGAAATAACTTTATTTATTTTTTATTCTTTTATCAGTAAAAAAATTCAATGTCAAATTCTCTGCTACTGATTGCTCGTGCAGTCCTCACTTTTCGAGATATAAAAAATGGAGGCGTTTTATTTTTGAAAATGTAAATAAACCGATGTGAAAAGAAAAGATGAAATATTTATAACGATCTGTAATATTCAGATGTGAGAATTTCTTTATCCGAATAAATATCGTGGAACTTTTTATTCGATCTTTTGTTTGCCAATAAAAAAAATAAAACCCGCTTGTTTGCCTGAATTTGATGAAATCAGTAACCATTAATTTGACAGAATTTCTTTGTATTTCCCAGATTCCAAATAAATTTGTAAAATAATTTTTTTTAAATGTTGTCAACTTCAGGCATCTACAAATATTTTTTCCTTAAAAATAGAGGTGACAAAAAAAATTGTCGAATATACAAAAAAAGAAGACTGTGAAATTAGAAATGAAGGAAAAAAAATTGTCATATTTACAAAAGTGTTAAATCGAATGTAACAAATATATATATATATATATATTTTTGTTGCTGTAAAATAGCAAAAATATATTTCTTTAAAAATGTCAACAAACATTTCCTAGAATATGTGTATACAATATTTTCACCGAATTATCTTTGCACTTCTTTTCACAAAACTGTAAATTCCCAAAAAAAAAAAAAAAAAAATGTTTCAGCGGACACCAGAAAATTTAGGATTTACTGTGCAAAGTGGAAAGACCGAAGACTTCAGAAACTTTCAAGAGCGGAAGTGTGAGCGTTGTATTTTTGCATTGTGGAAGAGAATCGGACGAGAGGAAAAGCTCGGCTATACAGCTCACAGGAAGAGAGTAGATGAAGAGGGGCTAAAGGGGCATGAAGGGGACATGCATGTGAGACGAGAGGCAAAAGAGAGTAAGAGAGAGAGAGAGAGAGACAGGTTGCTGCTGGCTAGCCAGCGGAGGATCGCGGAGTCCGAAGTGGCCACGGGATGAGGGAAGTCGCGGTTTCGTGGTTACCGTGGTTGCGGCAGCAAATTGAGATAGTTCGCAAACCGCGTTGGCTGGCTAGCGGGGCCCCGTCGGCTGACCTAACCGTGTGCGATGCCTGGTGGGATGCACACGCCTGCACTAAAGTCGAGTCGAACCCTCCAGGCTATTGCAGTACATGTATAAGCATACGAAAGGCTACTATTCGCTTACCAACCACCCCACATTCTCCACTCTGTTTCCTAACCATCTCTGTCTCTCTCTCTCTCTCTCTCTCTCTCTCTCTCTCTGGCTCTCTACCGCACGTTATACCTTCCGTTCGTATTCGAATACGTTTCGTTCTCTACTATACCAGTGTACTCTGTGCAGTGGTCGCGGCCTCGCTTCATCCCGGTACGAGTGAAACCCGCACGATTTCGTTTCAGGCGAGAGACCGCGAGCTCGGCAAACGATGCGAATAACAAGGAACGAGGAAACCATCGCGTCCAACCGCAACGTGAGAGCTCGCTCGAGGCAAAACCGAGCGAGGAGGGGGAAGGGGGGGGGGGGTCGGCTTCGGGTGAGAAACAGCTATATAAAACGAGAGCTCGAAGGAAATGAAATAAAGGCAACCGGGGAGAGTAAAAATACGTGTAGCACACGAGAAATTAGAAGAAAAGAAACGTGAGAGTTGTAAAATGGAAATTATACCAGAGGGCGTGAAGAATTTCGTTGAAATTTAAAATTGTAATACGGGCTTCTCTTGAAGCTTGTAACATTAATGAAATGATAGTGAACGCGTACAAAGTGCGAGGCAAAGCAGTTTACATCGGACGTTGGTTTATTCAGCATCGACGATAATTCGCGTTATTAAATGGAAATTTAATGCACAGCAGAACTGATGTGTCGAAATAAATCTTGTAAAATCATTGCAACATGTAACAAAAATTGTGATATTTGCATTTTTTTTTTTAAAGCATATGTGAAGTTTGAAATTAATTTTCCTATGTCATTATGTAATTATTAACAAAGTTCAACTATGAAAATTGTAGCTAAATGTTTGATTTTAAAAATTCAACGTAATACTGCCATAGGACGTCTGGAATCCAGTCGTGTCACACATAAAAAAAAGAGAGCCAATGTAACCATTTAACACAATTCCAAAGTTATTCAAAACTGCAAAATGAGGAAACTATTTACATAAATTCTTATAATATATCCTCTCCTCAATAAATGTAATGTATTATTTATTTAAGAATACGAAGTACAAAGTTTATAAAAATTAAAAACAAACTCAAAAGTTGTGCTCAAGATTCAACATTATTTCTAACTGATTCAAAACAAAAGCTGTAGGTCTTTTTCTACATTCCTTGTCTCCAATACAAATAGTGTATTATTATTATTATTATTATAGGAAAAAGTATAAAGTTCTTGAGAAACGAGAAGCCTGCGATATATCCTTCTGGTTGGTTGAGCACCACGAGCCCGTCGGGTAAGCTGAACTATATTGTATTTGTGTGCTTAGCCCGGCAAATATTAGCCACGATATCGCTTATGGTGCTTGTCGAGGTAGGGTAATGGTCCCGGAGCGACGGGTACTCGTACGTTGCCAGAGCAGAGAGCGGTATAGGTAGTTGTAGTTTGCTTCATCCATTCAATAGACGTTGGAAACCCAGCTCGTATACGTGTGTTACACCAATACTCGAACCAATCGAGAGCATCGTATCTACTAATATCGAACGATCTTTCGTCTTCCTTGCTTTCGTATACCCTCTCCTTTTCTCAAGTTTACGCAATCATCACTATACGTAGTTATCCATATGTGTAATTTTTATACATTCTTGTGTTTGTTTGGGAACACACACACACACACACGGGCTAGAAGGTATATATAGAGAGAGGAGTCCAATCACAATTGCGAGCTGTGTACACATGAGTACAAGACTCGTTCGGCTTGTGTATTCGTGCGGGTCGACGTCGCCGTGGCCCGGCTTCACCGTCGTTCATCGGTTGTGGAGGAAGCGAGAGCCACACATGAGAAATGGAGGCTAGCGCTGTTTCTATGGGGCGCTCTATGGCAAATCAACAGGGTTCACCATTCGTTTTTTTTATTCCTTCTAGTGCATTATAATGCGGTATAAATTAAATACACCTCAGAACAATCTTTATATTTTTTTTTTTTTTTTTTTTTTTTTTGGAAACTTGTTTTGCCACTATCACCAAAAAATTGTTATTCAGTAAAACTAAGTCGAAGATTTTTAAAAAAATTTACTTTATATTTTTTATTGAAGAAAATTAATTTCTGAGAATATTCTGAGGATGAACTTGAAAATAGGATATTTTCTGTAGTGATGGCAATTTTTCATTTTCAAATAAAAATTCTCGAAATATTGCGAAAAACAGAATTTAATTATCTAGACTATTGCGAAAATCGATTGAAGAAATAGTTTATTTTTTTTTCTGTGCTATACACTTATATTCGGTCTCGATATGTATAATCAATAGAGTAATAAAATATTGAAGGGAAAGCAATTTTTCCGATACATACGATATTTCTAGAATCTCTCGAACTATAAGTTTAATTTTCCATATTTAAATATTTGCTATTTATTTTGGCAATGAATCGGAACGATGACTTTTTCCAAATTCAATATACAATTTTTTTTTTACAAAATATTTTACAATAATTAAAACTTTATCTTTTTCATTGTCCTAAATATGTTATATGTTATATATCAATGAAAATAATTAAATTCCGAAAAAAAATAGTTTCTAATCGATATATTCATGTTGAGACCAAAAACAAGCTTTTGGTACCATAACTAGTAAATAATAGTAAACAATAAAATTAATAATAGTAGTAATAATAATAATAACAATAATAACAATAATAAATAATAGTAAATAATATTAAAAAACACTGTTCAAAAAAATATACATTTATATATACGGTACAAAATAAAAAAATAAAAATCGTCGATGTAGTTTTAGTAACTAAACATTTTTTTTTCAGTGAAAGTTACAAAGTTTTCGAGAAAGTGCTTTTTCAAATACCACAACATGAATAGGGGAAGAAAAAATGTCATGGAAGAGTGTCGTAACTTTGTTGGCTTGCCACGGACTGTCCCGTACATTGTCAACGAGTGGAAAGTGGGAGACAGAGCAAAGTAGCGAGCTCAGAGGGTAAAGGAAGAAGAGAGCTTTTGAACCACTGTGTGTGTATGAACAGCCGTGGAGAGACAGGGTGACGCGCGGCGACGGCGGCTCCGAGTATATTTGTCCGACTGTCCGCCGTATGCCAGTCGTCGTCTCCTCTCCCCGACCCTTATACTCCTCCCGACTCTCTCCACCTCAGTTTGTTTGTCCTTGCTCTCCTTGTTTGAAGAACGTCGGGATCCCGGCCTGTGCAAACTCCTCATTATTGCGAACGCTCCCCCCCCCCTCCTCGCAATGTATATATGTTCGTTGGCATGTGTGTATTGCGTATGTCACGAGTATACACCGCGTATTCACGTACATCACCAAATGCTCTGCATATACTACGTCACTATGTTTGATTTTACACGTGTCCAGAATGTGGATATAGCAGGCAATCGTAAGCACCAAATTCTCCAGCCTCTCTGTGACGAGGCTCCCCTTTGCTTATCCTGCGGGATTTTCTTTTCGTCTGCATGGACGAGAGACAGAAATGTTGAATTTTGAAAGAGGATTTTTTTTTTTTTAAATTAATTTTGTTGAACGTTTAAATTATAGGTGCGCTGAGTACATTTTTTTTTTCACGGGAATAATTAAGGAAGAATAAATAAATATATTGAGTCGGATTAATTTTTAAAAAATATTTATTACTGAATTAACGTCTAGTCAAATATGAGGCAAAATAAGTCGGTCACCCCAATTGTTCATGTCAACAAAACGTCCTCAAATTTATTTAGCACGTTGAACTGGTTGAAGAAAAAACGTAGGAATTTTTTTCAGATTTTTTATCGCATATTCCAGCTATTAAAAATTTCGGAAAATAATCATTGTTTATTTTTTAACGCCAATACTACGGCGCACACGAAAAAAATCATAACAACATGAAATTTTCGATTTTCAGCGTACTTTTCGACAACATTTTTTTTGTGAAATTCTCCGATTTTATTTTATCCTATTTTTCAATTATATAAAGTTGCCACTTTTTTGCTGAAATTTTTTCAATAAAGTTACCATTTTTTTTTTCCCCTCCTCTCGCGAATTTTTTCTAAGCTTCTAGGCATTTCAACGAACTAAATGTGAAAATTTCAACTAAATAAAAAATACCGCTTCGCAGGGGAAAATAATGGCAACTTTATTTCATTGAAAAATAGCAATAAAATGAAACCGGAGAATTTTACAAAAAAATGTTGTTGGAATAAAATGAAATGGAATGGAATTGTTGGCTGAAAATCCAAAATTTCACGTTCTTATGATTTTTTTTTTTACGAGTCGTAGTATTGGCATTAAAAAATAAACAATGACTATTTTCAGCGATTTTCAATTTCTGGAATATGCAATAAAAAAATCTGAAAAAATTCCTAAATTTTTTCGTCTAGACCAACATCCTGAAGAAATGTAAGGACATTATGTTGACATGAAAAATTTTAGGTTTGCCGACTTGACGTTTTTTTGCGTCATATATTTTTTAAAAAGACTGCAAAAAGTAAATATTCATCGCAATGTGAACAACTAATTTTTTAATTATAAACCATATTGTACAAATTACAAATTTATTAAACAACGTTCGGCATAAAATAATGTTGAGCATTGAATTAGATTAAATTGTAAGAAAATGATTGTTAAATCACCCTCTTCTCCGGTAGTTTCATGATAATTGGAATGAAAAGGATCGAAAAGATTGCGGAACAAAGTAAATGGGGTTGGGGGGAGGGGAGGGGGAGGGGGAAGGGGGGGGCAAAAATAAAGAGGAGTTATATTACGTTGGAGAGGCTTGTTGTCGTTGTAGACAACCCCTAAATTGGCCCGTAGCTCTCGGTCGTCACGACCGACGGGGGTTAATTCGATCCTCGGCGTCGGTGTGCCAACACTGAGAGCCGCCGGGACGGAGTAACGGAGCATCGAAGAGCCATTGTATAGAAACACAGCAGCGGCAGCCGCCCCTGCGCGATAATTCGCACGAGAGTCAAACAGCGGCGCAGGGGTGGCGCGAACGCTGCTCCGGCGTGCGTCGACACCTTCGCACCCCTTTTCAAACTACCCGGCTTTGACGTCGGCCGCCTACGCCCCCCGTGCTGTGTTATGCCTCGCGCATTCTATATACCGTGTGCCTACTATGTATACTACAATGGACTGTATATTACTGCTATGTTAGTTATGGCGGCATTTATAGGGGTAGGTAGGTAGGTAAAACGTCGCTGTCTCACTCTGTCTCTCTCTCTCTCTCTGTCTATACCTAACCCTGGGGTCCCCAACGCTCTCCAATATTTACCTTTTCCACAACTTTCGACTTTGAACTCAAATAAGAGCATTGTTCGCGATTCAACAGCTACAGGCCATAACCGGAAGGGGATGTGGGATTACGCAAATTATTATTACACTCAAATAGAAACAAAAAACAATGCTACTGTATTAAATAAAGATTTATGGTACAATTGCTTGATTATTTTCATAATAATAACCTAACACAGTGCTTGCCAATTCATTTTCAAATCAAAATGCAAGATACAATGTGGAAAAAAAAAAAAAAAATGGAGGAGTACAGTCGCCTATTTATTGTTAAACGCATATATTTCTGATTTATTTTTTTTAAGAAAATGTCTGTCTGATTAATTTAATTTCTTTTTTTTTGTAACGCTGCATACAATTGTTTCAAAATAATGAACTATTTGCTTGGCAACCAATTTCGCTTCTCCATTAATTTCCATCAGATGGTCTACTACACGAGCCATATGAAGTCAATTTCGACATCTCAAATTGAATTTCAAGTGAAAACCTTGATTGCCCTCAAGGATTCTCGAGGGTTTCCAGCGAAAGCCTCGATGGCTTGTCTCTCTCTCTCTCTCTCTCTCTCTCTCTCTCTCTCTCTCTCTCTCTCTCTCTCTCTTTTCTCTCGTCCTCTCTGATGACCATTTTACGTACCAACAAGAGCCCACTCTTCATGTAATAGCGCCACGTTGCTTTTGAGAAACGAGGGAGAGCGATCGAGAACGTTAAGAACTTGAGCGTGACATAAGATATAAATGCAGGGTCTCGTAGACCTTCCACAAAACCCGCCAACTTTACTATTCGATGCTCTTAGCGTGAAAAACTGGTCATAGTTCCGACAATGGATCGAGCACCAGAGGTCTCTTCCATGTCACGGTCCTGAAGCTCTCCATCGCACTCTCGTTCCCTCCTCTCTCTTTTGCTCTCTCTATCTCTCTCTCTATCTCTCTCCTTCACAACCATACATTTCCGTTGTTCACAAAAGCGCGCGCAAAGAGCTTCCACAAAAGGTTCTGGGTGACAATGCAGCTGTTGGTTTCTGTTTTTCCATCTTTCTCATCCTGGGAATTTTGCTCCCTCTCTCTCTCTATCTTTTTTTTTCCTGTATCGTCTCACTCCCTCATCATGGTCATTGTCAAGCCTAAAGTGACGAGGAATTCACTAATACGCTGCGAGTGGATCAACCGCCAAGAAGAGGGAAGAAAAATACGAGGGGATTGCCTTTCAGGGACTGAAGAAGAGATTAGAGAAAGGTTGTTGGAAAAAGAAATAAAAGTAGTACGGGGAACGAATGACCAGGGAAATACAATAAATGAAGAGGCGAACGAAACCGAGCGAGTGAGATAGAAAATTTGGCAGAGGGGGGACGGGGGGTGGAGGGGCGGGCTCTCTTGTGTATACCCATTGTGGGAAGGGACAACACTCCAACGTGCTTCGAGCATTATCCGGATAATTTAAAAGAGAGACAAATAGAAGAACTTTCACGCTTGGAGACGTCCCAATGGAAACAAAATATATATATATATATATATACACTGTGTTTACCGCTATAACCTGCTGTATTTGTGTGTCTCGTTCTCGCTATGCTTTTATCGTTTGTCTCCACGGGATACCTCTAACTATCCCCGATTGCCACAAACGGCCACCGTTGCCTAATCTCCTTTTCTTTCTTTAAACGTATACACACGACAAATCTACTTATACTGCTGAAGGCGTTGTGTATCGGTGAGGAGAGCTGCTTTCAGTTTTACTTATTTTTATTTCAATGTTCCCACAGTATTCACACTTTGGTGTAGATATTGCAGTAAGAGAAGTCGGGTAATGTTCTTTTTTTAGCTGCTGGGATTTCTCAGCTTGTTAAAAAGTTGACTATGGATGAAAAGTAAAAAAAAAAAAAAGAGAAACAAGAAAATTATACAGACTTTTTAAGCAATTTCTTGTGACGCTGTATTATATTCATTATATTCATTTTTTTTTTTTTCGTTATACGACTGCGTTTGATTTTACTAAAGGTAAATAATGTGTTTTTTTTTTTCAACCGCAGCATTTTCTCAGCCTGTTAAAAAGTTAGTGACAGGCAAAAAATTGTAATAAAACAACAAGAAAATGATATCGATTCTGTAATAATTTTTTTTTTTTTTTCATTGTGTTATATTCATTATCATTAATTTTTTTTTTTAACAACTGTGTTTGTATATTAAAGCCAAATACGCTGTTTTGGCCGCAGGAAATTTTCACGATTATTAGAAAGTCAAGAATAAGCGTAAAAAGAAAAGATAACAAGATTATTATGCCAACTGTCCAATTAATTTTACAACTCCGTCACATAATTTGCTATAAATTTTTCTTCCTTTTGATTACACAACTGTGTTTGATAAACGAGCCCAAACAATTACGTTTCAATATCTGGAAATTATCAAATATATCGTGGAACTTCAATGAGCAAAAAAAAATTGTTAACAGTAATCAAACTCGCGATTAAATTTTCTATTATTACATCAAATTTTACAGCTGTGTTTAATGGCCAAGTAATTATCGATCTGCTGCGCGAAATTATGACAGAACACTGAACATTCCTTGTTCCTCCAATTGCCACTGTGTTTAGCAACTATCAAACTATCGGTTCCCCTCGATTGAGACACGAGACGCGAACAAGAACAAATCCATCGGCTTCGAAGATATACTGGCTACTTTCCAAGTTATCTGCTGGCAGAAGCAGATACGTGCGAGCCAGTAGGACCGTCGATTTCAAATGCCTCTTGGCTCGAAACATTTTTTTTCATCTCCCTCATCAGTCGCATGCTATAAATGCGAAAGACAGAGAGACCAAAATAGAAAGAGAAAGAGAGAGAGAGAGCAGTGAACAAGGAGAGATTGATCGGTAGAGGCCCAGTTTCGCAATTTGCAACGAATATCAATGAAGATCGTTGTCGTGTCCTCTTTCTTCATTCCCTTTTACTTCTGTTTCTTCGTCGTGCGCGCACCAATGCCCAGGCATCACAGTTCCAACAGTTTTATCGGCTTGGATTGGCTAGAGGCTCCCTAATGGGAGCCGTGCCAGCCGATTATCCACGGAGTGTGCTGTGCGAAATTCCCTCGTGAATCCATGACTCCCTCTCCGCTCTAAAGGGGAAACGAAGCGAACAAGGTAATTGTACACTCTCTCACACTCCTCGTTTTCTTTGCCCTGCCCGCCCTCATGCCGACGAATCCAAACGCTACACACACCAAAGCCTATTCCAATCTTGATTTATGATACTCCGAGAGCGTTGCAAATTACTCTTCGTCTGAATCTACTCTCGAAAATTGAAATTGTGTTCCTCTTAAATTGCTGCGAAATGCATTGAAACTAACGCGTTTTAATATACAGGATATTTTATATTAATGGTAGGGGTTCTTTTTTTCTCTTATTAATATTTCTATGTTGATCAGAAAAAAAGTAAAAAAACTTATTAAAACCGGCGATGTTCTAACTTGATTGAAGAAGATTGAAGAGGAAAACAATTTTTTTAGATTATTATTTGGGAAATATTTATCAGTCTCTGATGTATCGATTTATAAGAAATTGTTTATTTTTGCGTGGAATGAAAGTAGACACTGGTGATAATTTATTTATTATTTTATCGAATTTATTAGAAAAATGTAATGTATGAAAAGTATTTCAAAATAATTCCGATAATTCATTAGTTTTTTTTTGTGATCTCCATGTTTACAGGTTTTTATGAATTTTGCAGAATTGTATTTTTTTAAAATATTATCCGTTCACGTGGACGTCCGCAGAATCTTGATTTTCGTGGGATTATTTATATAATTACTAAATTTTTATTTATGAAAAGTATTTCAAAATATTAGATTTCTTTTTTTTTCGAATTTTTAAGATTTTTGTCTTCGAAAGAATTGTTCAATGTCGACATAAAAAAATATTTGATATGATTCCATAGAGTAACTTTGCCTCCACAATTATGTCTTTTCATTCTCTTCACTATTTATGCGAAACAACAGTGAAATTTCAAATTTCCATGATGCACTTGAGTGAAATAATAAAATATAAATGACAATGAATGCACGATGCGTTGCTTTCGTTAACAAATTCTATATTCGTGATGAAACTGCGTCATTTCCCATTTATCAATTCGACAACAACACCATCTCATGTTTATTAATAATGAAGTAAACATCATATGAGTCATATAGATCAATGGTTTCAGACAATTTATGGTCGCTCTAATCGTTGTTTACGCCGGCAAGAAAGTTTTTAAATGCCCTGCGAAAAAAATTTCCGCATGTTCTCCTCAGGAAATTTGATGAAATTGATTAAAAAAAATGTAACTCACTGACCACGAAAACACTCTCGACACAATTATTTGTCGTCAATGATTGATATCCAGCTGATTTTCTCAAAAAAAAATTACACGTGGATTGGTAATTATTTGGATTTGGGGTGGTTTACCCCCTTTTTAAGGGTGGTTACACGAAAAAACACTGAAAAACCACTTTTTGGGGGTGGACTGAAAATGGCCCCCAAAGCCCATTAATAAAATTAGGTTTATGAAAAATATTCCAAATTAATATCACAAATTTATTTATCCATTTTCTCACGTCCTAAAAAAAACAATACATATTCTACAAAAATATTTCGCAAACAACTTTTTCGTTCGCACCATTTTCTTGATGACTCCTAAATAAAATGATTGCCTCGCACTTCTACAAGATATCGTATTTATCCTCGTATCGAATCAGTGACATTTATTCGGGGAAAAAGAAAATTTCAAAATAATTTATTATCTGCTCACATCGCTGGAAAATCGTCAGTCTCCTGGTATGTTGATACAATGGCATCATCGAGGCGTTCAAGAATAGAAACATTTTACGATTGTGTTTCGTAGTCTATAATCTACGATAGAGTCGAAACATAAGGCACACACTCGACACCTCTTGGAACCCCTTCCGTGAGACACGATCGCGTTATAGTCAAGAGATAGAGAGAGAGAGAGAAAGAGAGGGAAAGCAAAGGAGCGGAAACTTTTCCGCCCCTTCGGAATTTCGCCTTATTGATCGATCGTCTGTTTGTCCACGTGACGGAAATAATATTTGTACAGCTTGTACGTAAACATCGGTGGCGGCAGGCCAATATAGTATATACATAAGACTGGGTCGTCTCTCGCTGTGTCAACTCGGTCAAGCACCGCGCGCCCGATATAATGAGTCACGAGGCAACGATACAATGCCGAATATGAAGAGTGAGAGAGAGAGGATGTGCGGCGTGCGGAAGGCGAATGAGGCTCTTGGATTCCCTCTTTGGGATTACACGAGAGCCCGGGCTATCGGCGATCGAGTGCCTCTCAACCTTTCAACGTGAGAGAATAACTAAAAACGATATTTGACGTTCAGCAAATAGACCTGCGACGATAATCCTTTGGGGAGGAGAACGACATCGAGATTTTGTTTTCGAGTGACTCATTCTTTGATTAAAAAAAAACGAAAAGTTTGAAGTATACGTTAAGAATTATTTAGAAGGGAATGAAATTTGAAAAAAGGATCACGTTTCAATTGACACTGAATTTCAAATTGAAAGAAAACTTTGTTTATCTGAGACTCATCGGTGAATGAGGACACAAATTTGTTATCTCGGCTGAAAATGTGCGACAATAATATTTACTGAGAATGCTGTGGATTTTACAAAAAATACATTTTTTTATTTAGAAGGAAATACAAGTCGAAGAAAAAAAAGGTGTTGTTTCACATAAAACAGATTTTTCAGTAGATAAATAAATAACATGCGGTTTTTTTCTTTGTTTGTCTACGATCGAGTGCATAAGAAGTTTTCATCTTTGCAGAAAATGTGATGCAAGAACTTTCACGAAGAACGCTATAGATTTATTTTTCTGCAGGAATTTCAAAGTCTGTTGAGAAACACTGAAATATTAAATTCCTAAACGTTCAATAAGTAAACAATTATTTTGAAGACGATAAAATTGTTAAAAAAAGATCTTTGTAACAAAAACTCTTGACTTTTTAATATCCGTAAAGAATTATTCTATTATTGACAACGTAATAAAAATAAAATAAGGGCTTCCCGTTCTACGTGAAAAGGATTTTTCAATACATAAGTGAATAAATAACCTGTAACTTTTTTTTCTGTTTGTCTGAGACTGTGTGCATACGAAATTTTAATCATGCCCAAAAATGTGAGACAAGAAAGTTCACAAACCATGGCATGCATTTTTTTCTTCAAGTACTTGAAATTCTGTTCAAGAACACCGAGAGAATATATTAAATTCCTAAACGTTTAATAAAAGTAAAGTATTATTTTAAAAAACGATAAAATTGACAACGTTGCCATATTCTTGTTTTCCCAGTTTAACTCAGGACAGATTTTTTTCATTAAATACATAACTCGCGGTGCGTTGTTTGTCAAAGTCTGTATGGGATGAGGATACGAAGTTTATTATCTCGTGCGAAGACTGGAACAGCGAGGCGAAGTGCTTCAGCGCAGACATAACACGAGCAAAAGCGATAAGAAAGAAGAATGAAAGGGTTAATCGAAGCGATGATATCTCACCGAAGAGCTTTTGTCTCATCAAGATTAAATAAATATATATACCAGTGAAGAAGGGGAAAATGTGAAGAACGATTTAAAAACAGATTGCGGATATACAAAAAAAAAAAAAAAGAAAAAAAAAAGACGACGAATGTAGCACGTATTTGTAGAGAAAGATTGTTGGGAGTCAGCGATAAAAAAAAAAAAATTGCTTCAATTCGTCATCGATGTCATCACACACCGCTTCTCGGAAACACACACACGAGTGGCGATAACCAGTTGACGCAATACACACACGAGTGTTCTTTGTCACGGAGCAATGTTTGACAACAAACTCAAGTGCGATAAGAATATACGAACATTTATGTTTTCGGTTTGGGAAGTAACGTGTAAAAGTATATCGTTACTTAATTATTAATATACTTTTTAAAATTCGTATCATTTTTTTATTAATATATATATTTTTTTTATCTAATTACAAACTTACAAGCGCGGGAAGGAAACAATTACAATTTAAGTTTCGTTTTCAGATGAAAAAAATATATGTGACATCTCAGATCGGCTCTGTAATTTTTTATACAAAAGTACTTATGGAAAAACAGGTGCTGAATTTTTGTTAGATTTTTTTTAACACTTTTCACCTGAGATACGATTTTTCGAAATTTTTTACCTCAATTTTTTTTACATGAGAAAATGTAGAAAATTTTTATGTATATATGCATTTTATCAAGTAAAAAAAAATTGAGGTTTTAAAAAATTTCGAAAAATCGTATCTCAGGTGAAAAGTGTTAAAAAAATCTAAAAAAAATTCAGCTTCTGTTTTTCGATAAGTAATTTCGTATAAAAAATTACGGAGCCAATCTGAGATGTCATCGTCAGATCCTGATCGAGATTTCATGCCCCATATATTTGGTAAATTGATTTTGTGTCTACAAAACCACTTTCTAAAACCACTATCGAATCATTTTTACTTCATTCCTCATCGGACATTGAATTAAACAAATGTATCCCATCGATTTCAGGCAAATAAACCTGATGTTTATTTTTATTATATATAGATATATAATCATTTCGATCGATTTTATCGGTAAATCAATCGTAATGATAATAAAAATTTAAAGGCGTCCATTTTGAAGGGGAACATTATCAAACTATCACTCAATAATAATAATAACATTTTTTCAAAACGACACTTCACATTACAAATATTTTAAATTTACATTAATGCGTCATTTAATAATAATAATAATAATAATAATAATAGAGATATAAATTTTTTATGAAAATTGCAAATTAAATTCTTACGGATCGTGCTACTTTAATTCGACTGTTATAATTTTCGGATGGCGCCACATTAATTCGACGACGCCGTCGCGTCCGAGTGACCGCGTGGCGGAAGTTTCATGTGCGTACATCGATGAAGAGAGAGAGAGAGAGAGAGAGAGAGAGAGAGAGAGAGAGAGAGGGATAGCGAGACAGTAGCAGCAGACAGACCGCAATATGCATTGGTAATTACGTGCCGCGCGGTGGTAGCGGCAAGCGTGGATGAATTACACCGCGGAATGAGCGAACCGTGTTACGTGTAATTGGCGTATATTATAAATCTTCATTGTACAAATAGTGTATAGAATCACTGAAGTCCGAAGGGGTGAAAGAGACAGCAATACACACAAATATATATATATATATATATGTTTATATATAAATATGTAACATAATAGAAATCCAGAGCATATTATTGAATTGTTCGAAATTTTACTCTACTTAATCGAGAGAATTAGCGAAGGATTTTAAAAAATCCGTCTGCTATTTCCCAAATTAACATTACACATGAGTCTATTATTAATAAATTTCTACCATCAAATTTCATAATTTGACAAATTACTGAATTACTAGTCAGCATTTTTTGGAGATTCTCTTTTCGAATTCTTTTGATCCAATATTTCCGAAAAAAAAACTGTATACATTTTTTTTCCGTGATTTTTATTTTTCAATACACTAATTAAAAAAAAAAAAGACAAACTAAAAAACAACCAAAGAGTGCGTCTATGTACTCGAATAATAATGTAACACAGCAGAAATCGAGAGAAAATACTGAAGTGGTACGAAATTCTAGTCTGCTTAATCGAGGGAATTGGCGAAGCGTTCGAAAATCAGCTCGTTATTCCAAACTAAATATGCAATTGAAATGTATGAAATTAACGTTTTACAAATGCTTTCTACCGATTAATAATATATTTCGAGAAAATTGGGCACTTTCGAAACGGTCAAAGTTACCTACTGTCTTTACCGTGTGCAGTCATTTGGAAAAAAAAAAAAAAAAAAAAAAAAAAAAAACGGCAGAGGGTTACCTAATGAGCCGTGCAAACAATTGAATGACGTGTAGTAAGTATTATTAGAATGGGTAAACAGGACGATGAATGAGAGGGCCGAGAATAAAGCGATCCATGCACAACCTTTTCGAAGAGTCAATCCCCCCTTGCTGCATTGCTGTGTAGTAGTTCCCCTATTATATATAGAGTGTTGCTTTTGTGTGTATATGTGTGTGTGTGTGTCTATATATATATATATGGTGTACCCCATTTTACGCCATTCGTGTCGCTGTTTCTCCTTTGGCTTTCAGGTCATTTCTTATTTCCTTGTCGAGCTGAACCGGCAGAGGGAGGAAGCCCTAAACGCTGGCGCACCTGTGTTTACCCTGCGTTGGCACTTGGCAATAATGCATCGACTACCCTCCTCCAGTCACGGTTTCATCATTCCCCTCGTACATACCTGTATACTAATACCTCGAATATATTACGCTCTTGCCCTCTCTCGCTTTGTCCCTTTTTTTTCTCCCTTCAAATAGCATCAACGTTGGAGGGTGTAAAAATTTCCGTTTTTCTTGCGTGCAACTAAAAATACAACGGTGAACCAAATCCCCAACACCCCGTGCCCCTCATATAAAACGGTCACTTTACACGTTGACTTAAATTTAAATTTCGTTCTTACCAGACACGTTTACATGAAATTTTCGAGACTATGTTAATAGCAATTGAAACGCAATTTTTTTTTACTTAGACATTTTCTTACAAGTTGACGCGACGAAATTAATTTTTTTACTATCTTAATATTCATTCATTAATTTTGACATGAAAAATTCCTTTCTTTGTATCTTAATATCAACATTGTGGAGGAATTATCGTAGGTAAAAAAGAAATAAACAAAAATTTAACAATTTTTATCCGTCTTCATTTATCTCTGTATTATTAAAAAATAGCGATACAATTATTTTCTCTAACAATTTTAAATGGCACACTGTTAATAAACAAATACAAAAATCCTTCAATAATTTAATTCTGTCATTTAAATAAAAAAAAATAAATAAAAACAAGCCCCTGATTTTTCTGAACAACGAGACTTTTAATTCATACATTTTTTTTCTTTTTTTTTGTCGCGTTAATATGATTATCCGAAATTTCCGCAGTACAATTACGAATATTAAAGCATTGTTTCCACTGTAATAATTGTGCTATACGGAAACGAGATTGCAACGCAATTTTCTATAGCCTCCCCCCCCCCCCCCCCTCCCCCTCATGCAACTGTTTCGTTCTCATAATCAGCCTCCTACCCCAGGCCACACACGTTCAACACAAAAGTGTACGCATGACTTATGCATGAATTTTATCCGATTCGTGTTCCGGCTGGTTGAGAGTTGCCGAGCAATGGAATCGGCGCCACAGCGTAATACACTACATATTACAGAGGTGTGTCCCACATGTATGGCACAACACTCTCTGTTGTTGTGTTGTCCGCCAGCTCTTTCGACAACTCGTCGGGTTCTCTGCGCTCGTTCGCGCGAAACTTTATACTAACGCGATTGCGGGACACTCTTCTGCTGCATATGCGCTAATGCCTCTCTGTATATATAAGACATTCTCTGTCAATACACCTTTTTTTTCTGAGCCTGCTAAATATTTTTCATAGTTTGACAAATCAAAGGATTACTTGTATTTACTAATACTATTAAAAGCTAAATTATTAAGCCAATTATTAAAATTAGATTTAGAGACGAATATCGCGTTACATTATCTAATAATGAGAGAGAAAGAGTCAAAGTTAAAAAAAGGCGAATATAAATTGATGCAGCAGATACGAGAGAATTAATATTTGTATCTATGATATTTATTTTCCAGAAAATTATGAGAATTTTTTGGGAGATTAAGAGGGTTACACTATCCTGAAAAAAAAAAATCCAATTTTTTTTTTTCTTTTCATCAAAAAATTCGACATTGTTTTGAGAATATTTTAAGAGATTTTTGATTCGATGTCTCATTTTTAAGTTATAAATTTAATTAACTAAACATTTTCATGAAAATTCATCTCGTTTTCTTCGAATTACTGCCATTTTTGCAAATATATTTTTTTTTAATTTCCCTACATAGCGCCATAGCTTCTATTTTCTTAAATAAGAAAAATAAAATTTTGTATTTTTCTGACGATGCCCGATTGAGAAATCTTTAACACCATCAACGAGGATCTTGAAAAGAGGACGCTAATGGATGACTCATATCTCCGCCATTTTGTCATTTTTTCAATCTTCTATATTTTTTTTATTGTTCTTAAATATGTAATTTATGAATGTAAAATAAAAGTTTTTTTAAAATTTCATATCTGCCACAGAAAAAAAAAATGTTTAACCGATTTTTCCGACCGTCAGAGTCGTGTAAACCCTCAAGAAAAAAATACAGTGACTGCACTGACAGAGAATGCCCCATACATACATATATTATGTACACATAGTACATTTATTTTTGTCGGGAAAATGATGCGCGGAGAGTAGTGTGTATATGTTATATGGGATGCGAGGTCGTCGCGCCGAAGCTTTTCCGCTTCGAGTGAGCGCTCGTCCGCTTGGCTCTCCTGTTTACGCCTCAATGAAAATTTGCACGCCGGCCAAATATTTTTTTTACCGCGTGCCTCTGCTATTGCTGCAGCAGCAGCAGCAGCAGCATCAGCTCCACGCGTTCGTTGCAACGTTTTACGCATAGTTCGCCATTGAAGTAAACGCGAAAGAGAGAAATAGAGAGAAGATACGAAAAACGCACGAGTGATGAAGAGAGAATGACGAGAAAAGAACCAAGAGTGCATATATATATATATACCCCCTCTTCTCCCTTCTCTCTGCTTTCGGGAACCGGATAAAAAGCGTCGACGGCCTGTGCTTGCATACGACCGGTATACCGAAACGAACGAACGAACGAACGAACGAGAGAACGTAAAAAAAAAAAAAAAGAAAAATAACCAACTAGAAATCCCGGACTCGCCAGGTATTTACCCATTAACGGTGAGATTGTGCGTGTACGTATATAGTTTATAAAGCGTTTGTGTCTGTTGCCGGGTGGGGCTCTGGCGCTCGTTTCTGGTAGGACCCGAGAGCGTTATCCGCGCGTCGGGCGATACGCTCGTCGCACACTTCTCCATCCGAGCGTATAAACTGTCAGCCCGTGATAGATAAATACGAGAAATAAATTCGTTCGCCTAACGACGAGAGCGAGAGGACACGCTGTGAAATTTCAAATTCTTCACGTTCTTCGCTCGTTCTATCCAACTGCCATTATTCGCTTTTAGCTTTATTCGACGATCGATGTATTTATAACAAACGCTTATCTTTTTGCTTTTTTTTTTTTTGTTTTTTCTTTTACGATTTCTCCGACTCATTTTTAAACGCTTGTTTTAAATTTCTTCAAGTTTTCCGCGGAATATACCGACGACGGATGTGCGCAGTAAAAAAATATTACTTCGAAAAAAGCAAGACTACGTTTTGTTAAATAAGTCACTTATGGTATTTTTTTAAAAAAAGTTGTTTGTTGTATTATCCTTTGGTTTGTCGTGTCATTACATGAAAAGTGGAAAAAAAATTCCCTAAAGTTTCTCTAAACTTTATTTTAAAAAATGTTAATTAAATTAAATTATAATTCCTGATACTGAAATACAAACTTAAGTGCGTGTTAGTATTAATATCGTTTGAAAAAAATTAGAATTTTTTTTCGTGACATTGTCCTTCGGATTGTTGTGTCATTTTCTTTTGTTGCATTTTTGTTTGAAAAATTACAACTGCATGATAAGATAAACGAAAAAAAATACATGTATGTATATGCCCGGTACATGTATATCAGACAATAACATAAGAAATTCTTCATGGTTTCATTCACATGTTGACTAAACATATTTCATCTTCCTTAATTCTATAAATAATATTCTTAATTTTAAAAACGATTATTTTCCTATCCGACAATTGGCATTGAGCTGCAGCTCTTGAGAAGTTGTAAATGTTGTACTTCTGACAAATGTTTTCCACATTTTAGTACATCCGTTTGTTTAATACATTTGTAAATTTGAGTGTAAGTCGAGTCATAATATCACTGTCAATATATAAATATAAGAATTTCTGCAATAATATGCATGAATAAGTTGTCGAAAATCATACTTTTTCAACCTCAAAAGCAATTGACATAAATTGTACAAACATTGTTTACTGTGTTCGTTTGAAAGACATTGCTCGATTGTTAAAAAAAAAAAAGTAGATTTCGCATATTAAAATAGAACCAAGTAATGATTATATCCTTTCAATTCGAATTGTAAAAAACGTTGCTGATTGGCTGTTAATTCAACGATATCTAAATTAGAGTTTGTATTCACTGATAGCCGACTGTGTGATTACAGAAAAACTTTTTCCATGTACTACTCTATCTACAGGTTGCATTTAGCGAATTCGCAGAGCGCGCCCGTACATCCAGCTCAGTGTCACGCAATAAAGATAGCACGGAAACACACCATAGTGGGTAATCTTTACTTTGTTGTTATTCGGGTCTGTGTCGAGTAGTCAGCCACCTCGCTCGCGTGTTCCACACGATTAGAGAACGTGTTTTTTTTTTTTTTTTGTTTTCTTTTTATCATGAGACGTTTCAATTGTTTCAGACGTTTTAATTGTCTTTCCACACTTTCGTTTCTTTTTTTCTTTCGTTTACATATCCTCGACTAAAAATCAACAATTACAAAACAGTCTTCATCATCATCAACAACGGCCATGACCTACTAAATAACGACGTCGACAATAAGCAAAGATAAAGCAAAATTTTTAACAAATTCTAGTAGGAAAGTTTTTTTTTTTTTACCCAGTCAGACATTTCTCATTATTTGACAGACTTGTTTATCACTTGAAAGCACATTCTGTGAATTTTCTCCATTTTTTATTATCAATATTTCACAAAAAAAAATTATTTCTTTTAAGTCATCATCTCGAAAACTATGCGACAGAAATATAAAATGTCGCATTAATTAAAATTGTAATTTTACATCAGATTTATTAACAAAATTAAAAAAAAAAAAAATATATAACCATTTTAATCGTTTTCCATACTAACCGTTTTTTGTATTTATTTATATTTCCTCGAATACATCATCAGCAATAACAACAATACAGTGTTTATCATTATCATCAAGCACGGCCTCGACCTCCAAGACAATAGCGTCGACAATAAACAAAGAGAAAGCAAAAAGAGAAAAGACGAGAATTCTAGTGGGAAAGACTGTTCACCGCGAGACGAAGAGACATCCAACCAGTCATCAAGTTCCAAGTTCATTGCGCGTTGCCGCGACGAGCCTTGCCTACCGTTACGAAGTCCTTATATTTCTGATGCTGCTGCTGCTGCTGCTTCTGCTTGCTGCTGCTTGCTGCTGCTGCTGCTCAGTATAAGCGCAGAGTGTGCAGTAAAGCCCGTCATCGACGTTGAGAAACGCGCTCGCGGTTGCACGAGAGAGGTGCGAGTAATTTTCATTTGCACTGCAATTAGGCCCGCGGGCGTGTACAAACTGCAAAAGCCCCTGTGAGAGTTAAAGCCACGATGGAACGATGGAACGTGAACGAGGCGAGAAGAGTCGAGACCGGGCTCTCGTCTCGCCTCTTCTCAACTCTCCGAACAGTATACACATACATATATGTAAAGTACATACATACACGCTTCAACGCGTGAAACTTTTGTGCCAACACACAACGACGTGTGTGTGTGTTTTTCGCTCTTCCTCGTTGAACGCCAGGAGATTTGCGACTGTATGCATAACATTCGTAATACGGATGCACGTATCAGTGAAATATACACGGGACAGTGAAGACGAAGGTTGTACCAATCATTTTTAGGGTCTCAAGACAATGAAAAAGATTGAAGGACTTGAAAATACACAGCCAAAAATTTTACTGAGAATTCTGTCATTTTAACAAAATTATTGTTTCACGTTCACAGAAATTTTGGGCTTATTTGACAGGAATTTTTCTGGTAGTTTTCAATTTTACAGAAAAAAAAGTACATAAATAATGTGTTAGTAATTTTTACACTGTATCTTGTGTTGTTTTCATGCAAAAAGTAAATTTGTCAAAAATTTTACGGAAAATTGTGTAATTTTAACAAAATTATTGAGTCACGTTCACAGAAATTTTGGGCTTATTTGACAGACATTTTTCTGTTTGTTTTCAATTTTACAGAAAAAAAATTACACATATAATTTGTTAGAAATTTTGTGTCATTTTGTGTTTTAAAAAAATATGTGTTATTTCATTTTTACAGTATATCTTGTGTCGTTTTTATGCAAAAAGTAAGTTTGTAAAAAATTTCAAAGTAAAATTGTCAAAAATTTAACGGAGAATTGTGTAATTTTAACAAAATTATTGCGTCACCAAACGTTCACAGAAATTTTGTGTTAATTTGACAGATATTTTTCTGTTAGTTTTCGATTTTAAAGATAACAAAGTACATAAATAATATGTTGGTAATATTGTGTCATTTTGTTTAAAAAAAAAAAAATGTGTTATTTCATTTTTACACTAAATCTTGTGTCGTTTTTACACAAAAATTAAGTTTGTATCACTTCTGATTCAACAGACACATTTTTTTCTTTGAATTCGACAAATGTGCATCATTTTTTGTTGTCATTATCATTTTGTTAAAAGAGATTTGTTTTGTATTATATTTTTTTGAGAACTTGTATAAATAATTTTATCAGTGTCAAAATAAATTTAGTGAATCATTCCCTTGTAACTTAATTTTAAGATTTAGATTTGCCCTAACGGAGGGAATATTTTTGTCTCCAGTTTAAAGTTATTGTCTAGAATAAAAACTGTCGATATCCTTTTGTTGTTTCTTGCGGTGTTTTGATACTAACAGATTCTTCGTTTCAGTTTTCGAATTATAAATTTTTAACAACGTATTCATCAGCAAAATCATCATTTTTAGCTAACAATCCTCTTAACGAAAAATGTGGAAGAGGAATTCAGAAAAATTATTCCTTCAATAAAAACAACAATTGGATTTGAAAAATTAATCTTTAAAACTGGTATAATACATTTCAGGTAAGTTGCTTAATTAATTTACGAGTTACAGGCTTCTCTCGCTTTACGAGTCTCGACAATTGTGAATATATGACGTTTCTACAAAAACGATCTATAAAATTCAAGGCAGAATTTTGCACTTTGCTTCCTTATTACTTTCCGCTACATAAACAGCTTTTTCATTACTGTTTGTATGAAAAATTGAAAATAATGTGAAAGCAATGTACAAGTAGTTTCTACATTTTATGTAAATGTGAGTTTTTTTTTCTTAAATATTTGCCACATTCTAAACAAATTAAGGGGTCCAAGACACTTAAAAATCATGCACAATTGCACGTATAAACATTTTTACCTACATAAAAATGACTACTGTTGCAACACACAAAACATAAATACTTTTTTGAGACAAACTTTTTTCTTTTTATAGTTAAGTTAATCGTTGCAAATATTTTAAATATTGTATACACTTGCAGAATTCATAAATTGGTTTTGGAAGGACAGTTCTCTTTATAAAAAAAACTCTGTTCGGAAGGAGTATAAAAATGTCCATTTTAAGATCTTTGACAAAAGTTACAAGATTAGTATAAAAAAAAATTATCCAAAAGAGAAAAATTTACCACAAAATTAGAAATACTTTCTGCAAAAAAATCTTCAAAATAAAAATTTTTCAGTCGGTACAACCAAAATTCTACGACAAGTACTAAGAGTATAAAAAATGTTCGTATCAATGAACTTGGCTAAAAAAATATTTCACTTATAACATTTTTTTTCATTTTTCGTTCATGTCCAACAGTCATTTTTATCAAGATAATAGTTGTTACATCTGCAATTCCTGCACCATTTAATTTTCCTTAATTTCAAATGTTCCCCTTACAAATAAAAACTCAAAAAAAAAAAATAAATAATGCAACTAATCTCCCCTCAGATAAAATTCCACGAGGCCTCCGAGTATATCCCAAGTGATGCGTCAATAATTTCATCAGCCAGCTTAATAATTTTTCTATAAATAATATATATCCCCCTTGAGCTCTAAATATTTACCGCAGACATCGCGATACATCGTCTTGACTATAGTGTCTCATTAAAAATAACTTGATTTCCGACAAGCAAATACGATTATCGCTTTGACCCGTATCGTGTATATATATATATGTATACGTTGGGACATGTATGATGCACACGGGTTAAGAAGGATAAGAAAGGCCACAGTGGAGAGTAGCCAGGTCGTAAAAAAGATCCGAGATGCGAGGGAGATAGAGGGTAAAAAAGAGGAGAAAAAAATTAAAAAAAAATAAAGAAGAAAAAAAGGAGAGAAAGGAAAACATCGTCGAAACACTTACCGGGTGTCGGGCAGCTGCCGCGGCCACAGCTGCCGCGTTAATGCCGGCGCTTGGGTACATCCTTCCCCACCTCTATAGCCGCCTCTCTCTCTCTCTCTCTCTCCCTCTCGCTGCTGCTGCTGCTGCTGCTGCTACTGCGGAGCTCGCGAAGGTTGCGTTAGTTCCGGCGTAGACGCCCTCGAGACAGCAGCAGCATACACTGCCTGAGCAAAATCTCGCCTCGGCTCTCGCCGGCGACTTTGCTTCCTTCGTCTCACCGCTATTATTATTATTATTATTATTATTCTTTTTTTTTTTTTGCCTCTCACCCTTTTGCGTCCGCAGACCGTTTCTATATCTTAAGGCGCAAACCCACAGATATATTTACACCCAATCACTGTATAACTGAGATAAATATGCGTAGCGAAATAAGTATCGAGCAGCACACACACATATATATATATATATAATATAAAATTTACAAAATTCACCCACTTTAATCACTTCACTAAAATTCCAAGTGGTGGATTCTGCTGATTGGCTTCCTTTGTTGTGGCTCACGTGAAAGAAAAAAAAAACGTAACACTGAAAGAAAAACCTCTCTCTCTCTCTCTCTCTCACTTTGCTATTTCCTGTAAGTATCGTCGACTACTGCTAAACGAACTCGTTGAAACACCCGTAATCCTCGTCATAGCAAATATTGATAAATTGAAAACTTGGGGAATGGAAGTTAAACTCGATTTCACACTATATGAAAATAATGCACGTTTTCTTTTTTTTTTTTTTTTCTGGGGGTGGCGGGGGTGGGGGCTCTTAAGAATATTTTAGTGGGGTACTTTAGTTTTGTCACTAGATTGGCGTTTTTTTTTTAAAGTGATCAAACGATGAAGGGTTTGAAAATAAGGGAAACTAATATATCGATTTTTTTTTTTTCAGCACTGCACTGTGGCTTAAAATCCAGCCGGGTTTTTCGTATCCGGCACATTCACTGTGACGGAACTTTTTTCTTTCTTTCTTTCGCTTGCGCTAATAATATTAAATTTATAATCCACACCGATGAGTTATTCGACGTTGTTCAGATTTTTATATTCAAAGATTTATGTGGTTTTTTTGTTGTTGTTGTTTTAATATGCGATACGATTTTCGAATTAACGTTTGCGTACGCGAAGCATGTAAAACTCACAACGGTCAAAGCGATCCACCCTCCACGACGGTCGGGTATCTACTAAATCGCTCGTGCACCAGCGACCGTCGGCGGGGAAGTCGAAATCGTTGCCCCACCACCGCCACGCGGGATTCTCCTACTCGCTTGGCTTCGACGAGACCGTAACTACCACGTGGTCTCCTTCTCGCTCGAGTGTTTCGCTCGCGTTCGTTGCTTCTCGGCGGGGCTTCTTTCTCGCTTTTACTCTTCGGGAGGTGGTTCCTCTCTGTCGCGCTCACTTGCTGCCGGTTAATACGTCTCGACGACTACGAGTTTCTTCGCTGCGCAGGAGATCCCTACATCGTACCGTCTCACTCGCACTCTTGCGAGTACGATGAAATTACGCGGCGGGGGTTATGCGGGTCGACTAACGAAGAAAACGTCTATTTCCAGTGAAAATTATATGCTTTTAATCAGACATTGAGTGATTTTATATATCACACATAATATATTTTATATATCACAATAAACAATTTGCCGGCTTATTTATCTACATAAAAAACAAAATTTCAATTTAAGTCTGAAAAATTGCAAATTTTTTAACTAGTGCACTGATCGTGTAAACATTTATTAGAACCGCAGATTTTGGGATTAAATATTAATTCCAATCTCAACGTGGAAGTTTCTCAGCGGCTGCTGCTAATGTTCAGATTCACATTCTTTATTAAATTGAGGGTTGGCGCTGCGGCTGAGATTGTTAATAGTGATGGAACTTCGGCGACTCCGTCAGTTGAATTATTATTATTATTTTTCGATTTTGATAAAAAAAAATTATTATTTTTATCGATTTTGATAAAATTATTTACATCGTTGAGATTTAAATAATTTTTTTACCTTCTTTTGTTTATCTAGATACAGACAATGTTTAACGAGCTTTCTATATCGTTTTATAACCATTTTGCTTACTCAAGAAGTTTTTGTGAAAAAAATTTTTTTTTCGAAATTTTTGTGTAAACTTTTTCAGAATTTTCCAAAACGTCGAGAAATCACATTTAGACAAAATGTCCGGATGCATGAGTGTGTGTGTGTGTGTGTGTGTGTGGCAACCATTTAACATTTATAACTTGAGAACTTCTTGAGATATTAAGCTGAAATTAATCACACTTGCTGAGGGGTCAATTATGCTCGTTCGATCAAATTTTTAGCTAAATCCATGCAATTCTCTTGTTTCTACAAGATTTTGAATTTTTAAAAAAATGTCTGCGCGTTCTACTTCCCACAATTTTTGAGATATTGGACTAAAAATTGATCCGAAGTTGGACTATAATAGAACGAGGATTGGTATTGAATTTGGGCAAAATCGGTTGAGCCATTCAGATTTTACACGATTTTCAATTTTTTCAAAAATGTCTATACTGAAATTGTGAGAGCTGGAGCAGCTCTCGCAATTTTTAAAAATAATTTTATAAGTAATTATATTATTGTACTTTTAATTGACTTATTATTATTCACGAATAATAATAATATCAAGGCTAAAGGACTTAGGTCAATGGCCTATTGGCTTCCAGGAATAATATAAATATTAGAATCTTACTAATTAATTGTAAAGTTACTTGTAATCATCGTAAAGAGACCACTACTACTAATAATATCATGTTAGATCTAGTAAATAGATTTATTAACGTAGAGAAGACGAGACATTTTAAGAACGATTCATACGTTAAAAAATTCTCTGATAAACAAAAGACATGTTGTCATATATGAATATAACAGAACAGATTGCTTTGGACAAATCAATCGCGTATCGTTTTCATATTAAAATCACAATCTCCCCTAATAATTTCATGAGTAACGAGACTTTATCGAATAATTTTATCATCGTTTTATTCGTATTACGATTAGTCGTCATTTTTTTAAATTTATATCAAATGTCAAATCTGACTTAAAGATAATTTAAACCTTAAATAGAACTCAAAGTTTTTTTATAAACGAAAAAAGTTGATTTACACCGTGTTATGTGTGATTAAATAAAAAATAACGTTACTCGGACGAAGAATATATTTTACATACATTAATGTCATAATTAATATCGACTCGTTTGTTTACATTAAAAAATCAGATACTTTATTTTTTATTTATTCATATTTGTTAAATCGCTAAAGTAACAACAAAAATATTGAGAATTTCTCGAGTCTACAATGTTTTTTGTTGAACAAGAATTAAACATGACAAAAATAATGTCAAATTTCTTTTTCTGCATTTGCAAAGTGTCAGTACAAATTTCTAACAAATATGTCTTACAAAGACTTATTTTTTGCAAAAATTCATTAAAATAAATATGGATTTTGTATAAAATTTGTTGAAATTACAAAAAGATCTGTTTCCTTTATCCTGTTCAGTACCAACAGAACTATTTTTTTATTTTATCAAGTATTTACAAAAATAATAACCTTTCTCGATTCAGAAAAAAAAAAAAAAGTACAAACAAAAACTTGACATACATTTGCATTTCCATTTTATCAAAAACATCTTAATTTCATATTTTTTATTTCACCTTCTCTTTTTGAGTTTAACAAAAAATATTCTACAATCCAATTATTTGTCGTGAATTTCATGAAATTTTTTTAATTCTATTTAACTATACTTGGAAGAGTTTGAAACGTCGAAAAAAAAAGTGGTTTAAAAAGGGGATCAATGTACGTGCGTGCGTGCGTGAAATCCTTACGGGTTTTTCTTAATGATACAGATACAAATGTGTCTAAGACATGACGCGTTTTTTCTATCAATTAAATTTATAGTAATGAGAAGCAATTAGCAAAGAGCTTTATTGTTGAAACAATAAAGATTAAACGAAAATTCAATTAAACATCGTATTACAAGTAGTTTGATCTAAGACTGACCCGCATTACCCGTCTCCCTAAATTCTTGCATTCTCCTTCTCTTCCTTCATACTTTTTTTTCTCACTCATACTCCCGTCTCTCTCTGACTTAACGCAAATTCAATATGTTTCAGTCACACTCGCACGTGTTCGGTTCAGCACGAGAGCTGCTATCATCCTCAGTCTTCTTCTTCTTCTTCTTTCTTTTCCTCGTCACCACCGCCACTTTTACTACTCATTTCATCCTCCCCAGGAGCACCTCGACAGCTACATTCCACACGCGTCGGATCTCGCACTTACGCGCCAACTTCGGCATTGTTCGCTTCACTCTGCACTCCTTCACTGCATCGCACCTTCAGCAAAATTCTCAGTTTGCCTTCGTACATCGGTTATTCTCACTGAATTTTATTCTCGAAGAGGAGTTCAAGTTTTCGTCTTGCATATTCCATTCGCAATGAGCTCAACAGACATGAGAGTTACAGTCTAGCATTCGTAGTTTATCCAAGAAAAGATATTGTCTGAGATTTATCTGATTTCGTGGTTGAGATTTTCATGTCAGGGTACTCAGAGTGGATCCAAAAGGTCGATATAAAATATGTGCGATTTTTCTTGTAGGTAAGTTCATCGATGCAAATATTTTTTTTGTATTTTACACTCGTAGGGTTGAGATAGAACTGACGAAACAAATTCGTTTTGCGAGAACCTCTTTGTAGGAAGCCAGTCCGATTCCATCAGGATAAGAATTTCTATTCGAAGACCTTTGCCAGAAGGTACAAAGAAATTTAATATAAAAATTACTTCACAGGAAAAAAATGTACCGAAAAAGAGGGCATAAAATAAAAATCTTTTCAAAAAGTCCCTTTGAGGATACTGAAGGCAATTATCAATATCAACCAGCCCAACAATTTTTTCAATATTCCTCATACTTTTTCAACTTAAATTCGAGTGGATACCGAAGAGTGGATCTTAAAATTACACTCATATACAATAATAAAGAATTTGATATACGCAGCGTATCAACAATTCAAACTCGAAACTAAGAAATCGCCTGTTTATCTTCTCCAGGATATCCCCTTAAAGGGCGAATGATTGAATGGTTATACACGTGCACGTATACGCTGCTCTGTGTCGTGTTATATTATCGGTGACTATGTGTTAAGGCGTGTAGAGTGGATATGTTGATTCGTCTCTAGTGTGCAAGGCACGCTCTTCTCGCTCGAGAACACAACACCGGGCCACGATCTCTCGCTTGTCTCCCGTTCGTCCTACCGCAAATCAGTGAACCGCAAGGTTTCTCGTTCTCTCCTCTCACTCCAATATCCAATGTCTTCTATGTATATATCCCATCGTTGTTCTCGACACGAGGCGAGAGATTCCAGCTTGGAGATCCTCGCGGATCTATCGCACTCACTTTCCTGGCTTCGCATCTCGTATCATCTCCTCGCTTACTCACTACCAGTGTTGTATCGCAGTTTATACTCCCACCCGGGTTTCCATCGTTCTCTGATACTACCACATACACTACGAATCCTTCTGTCGTTCTATCAGCTCTCAATTCGAATGCTCACTTGAACACGCCTGATGTTAGTTCCAATTTTACATCGCTCCTCATTCCGGTTTGTACAGTATGACGTTAGTTCTTTTTTTCCTGTCGAGAAAATACTGGAGTCCTCTCTCTGCAGTGCACGCACATCTTTCATTATTCAATTGCAATGACAATTATTTTTGATACTTGAAAAAAGTGGTATAATTAGAGATACTACGTGCTGGGGGGGAAGAAGAGGCCTTTGAACAAACTGACTAAGTTGAAGCTTGCAAATTGCTTCCTCACAATTTTTCATCTATGACAAAGATTTTTTTTTTTTTACAAAGCTGTCTCTGTGAGAAAGTGTGTTGATCAATTTTGGATTCTTCATGGAGGAAGGTTTGTAAAAAAAAAGATTTGTCAAAGATTGAAAAATCATGAAATTTGTAATTTTGCGAAGGAATTAGATATTTTTGCGTCAGTGATTTTATTTTGGTGCTTTTTTAATGCTAATTATTTCAAGCTGATGTTTTAAGTCTAATTTTATTTTTTTTTAATGGAGAAAATAATGATATTTCTACTGTATCTTTTAATTTGTTCAGTCCACATTATTCTTTACTCTCGTTTTGCGGTCAGACCGAGGGATCCTACCCAACGACAACCTTCCAATCGACCTTTCAACTCACCACACGTGTCCTCCAATCTTTATGACCCGTAAAACTCAGTTATAATAACCGTATACCCTCTTTTTTTTTTGTAATCTCTCCTCTACAGCTTTCAATGAAATAAAACATATTTGCTTGGCATTCCAATGGCTATTTGAAATAAATTATACAATTTAATAATATTTAAATCTCTCTCGGCGAAATTTATAAAGCTGAAATATCTATGCAACAATTCTGTGGTTCATATATATTGCAGACATAAAAGTATTAATATATTCCTCGCATACGTAGAAAATATATGTAGACATGTATTTTTGATGCCAAAAAAAATCATGTATTATTTACATATATTTTACAAACATTTCTGCGCGACATATGACTGGATTACTTTAAAATAAAAATAAAAATAATACTAAAATTAAATTCCAAGTGAACAGATATAATTAACAAAAAAAAATCAAAATATTTGTACAGAATTTTCAAAAGATGTGCAATTTTTTTATCAAAATATAAACATACTTTTTAAGCACAAAACATGTCAGTATTAATTCCTCGCATACGTACTAAATATATGTAGACATGTATTTTTGATGCCAAAAAAAATCATTTATTTTTGACATTTATTTTACAAACATTTCTGCGCGACATATGACTGGATTACTTTAAAATAAAAATAAAAATAATACTATAATTAAATTCCAAGTGAACAGATATAACAAACAAACAAAAATCCAAATATTTGTACAGAATTTTCAAAAAATGTGCAATTTTTTAAATCAAAATATAAACATACTTTTTAAGCACAAAACATGTCACTATTAATTCCTCGCATACATAAAAAAAAATGTGTAAACATGTATTTTTGATGCCAAAAAAAATCATTTATTTTTTACATATATTTTACAAACATTACTTATTTTAAAGATTACTTTAAAATTAAAATAAAAAATAATACTATAATTAAATTCCAAGTGAACAGATACAATAAACAAAAAAAAATCCAAAAATTTGTACAGAATTTTCAAAAAATGTGCAACTTCTTTAATCAAACTATAATCATACTTTTTAAGCAAAAAACATGTCAGTATTAATTTCATCGAGGCAAAGTCGTTCGGTGATTTCTCTATATCGATGAAATCGATGATCGTAGTAACTGAGACGAGAATGCTGTTTCACTGCGGCAAACAGCCAAGTGGAGTAGTAAGACGTGTCCGACACGTCGAGTGGACAACGAAGAGGAGTTAACACGCTTATACCACTCCATAAACTCGATACTCTCGTATTGTCGTCGATGTTGGATGTTCAATGCCCCATCTCTCTCTACTTTTTTTTTCTTTTCACTCGTTCGTCGAGCAATTCGATAAGAACTTTTCTTGAGAATGTGATATCTGTCTTGAAAACGATCATATCGTGATGTTTTATACACACGTGTATCATAAACAACGTGTGGTATACCACAGCAGTACCACTATATTTCGTTTTTTTTTTTTTTTTTGTACAGATTCACATACTATGCGTGTGCCAGCAATTCCGAGTCGATACATCGATAAACGAATGAGAGATCGTAGCTTCTGTCGATTGACGTATACAATTCTCGCGTCAAGGATCGACGATACGATCCATCAGTAGAATTACAGTGAGAGCTTATTATATTTATTCGTGAGATAATGCACGATTTATTGGAAGACGAAGGACGCGAGGACGTGACAACAGTATGTAATATGTGCGTAGATGCATGTCCTACATATATTTTTACGAGCGAGAGCTTAATGACCAGAAAGGTGTTTTTGGTGTTGGGAACGAGTATGCTGATTATTAGGTATATATTCGAATATTAAATTTCGCTTCTGTATATATCGGTCATTTCACGCTTGATCGGTTCTATCATAAAACGATTATCATAAATTATATTCACGAAATTTCGAAAAGTCAGCTTGTAGGAAATTTGACATTTAAAATTTTTTTTTATATCATTCTTCATCACTCAATATTCTTGCTTATGTTTTATTCAACGTTACAGTAATTATTTTATATAATTAAAATATCTCGACGTCGTTTTTTTTTTTTTTTAATAAAATAAAATATAGTTGTATTAAATAAATCCTATCAGTCCGGAATTTTAAGAAATAATTTGATTTAAATTGAATAAATACGTTTATTTGATTTAAATACAGTTTTATTCGATTCAAATAAATTTCCATATTTTATTCAAATAAACACACTAAGGGTGCAATTTTCTATATATTTTGCGATGTAACCCACATATATGTGCCGAAAATAAAAAAAAAATTTAAAAGAAATTGTCTTGTAATTGCAGTGTTTCCTCGGCTAATTTCGTAATCTATGTTTCCTGCAACACACTAGTCTCTCTTAATAACAAACCGAGTTGTACGCTGCAGGAACTAACTAAACGAGTTTAATTATCAGGATTTCCGAGTTTTCATGCCGATTCGCCGAGATTCGTTATAATAAGATTCGCGTGCTTTGCGCACCGTCATATTTACAACATTTATACACACACACACACACACACACAAACGCACACATATAGAGGCCGGATTTCTCTAGTCGTTAATTCTTCGCTTCGTGACCGCGCTAGTCCATGCATGCAGGCATGCTCGCGCTAATCCACGACGTGCGTTATTGCAACGTAACTTTATAGCGTTTAATCACATCCGCGAGCTATAGCTAGCGCTCGTGTGCACCAACTGCAACGACTAGGTTTAAGCACCGTTGCTATATATATATATATATATCGACCACTTCTGCATCAGTCCAATGAAAAACCCACCAATGTTCGCAAATAGCAGCTGGATTAGAAATCTCGAAGCTCTATTATCGCTTTCAGCATTAATTCCCCTTCTTGAGGTACATAATTTGACAGTGAAAACTTGAGAAGTCAGTAACTCAAGTCAAGCACATATACATCATACACCTGCTGCTGCGGTTCGAGTGCATTGCAGCACGATTTATAAACGCCCCTGCACTTTGATTCGATTAGCTATACGCTATGGGACATTTTAGGACAAATCGACGAGGTTGTGAGACTCGCATTTTTTTCCCCTTTTGGAATCGTGTGGTGCGGTATTTTTTAAAATTATAATAAAAATATATATAATAATATTTAGTAAATAACATTAATAACATTTAATAAATACAATAAAAATAAAAATATTTTTGAAAAACGGTTCGAGTGCATTGCAGCACGATTTATAAACGCCCCTGCACTTTGATTCGATTAGCTATACGCTATGGAACATTTTAGGACAAATCGACGAGGTTGTGAGTATCGCATTTTTTTCCCCTTTTGGAATCGTGTAGTGCGGTATTTTTTTAAATTATAATAAAAATGTATATAATAATATTTAGTAAATAACATTAATAACATTTAATAAATACAATAGAAATGAAAATATTTTTGAATAATGGCTGTGTCACAAATACCAAAAATATTTTTTTATTCAAATTCAATTTGTGGTCGTGAAACATAATTTTTTTTAGAATTCTTCGATGACTGTGAGACCAGGACAAGAACTGGAAAATAAAATATATTCAGACTTGACAGTAACTTTTTTTTTGTTGTACAATCGGAAAGAAATGTTAGACTTTCGTTTAATAGATTTTTTTTCTCACGCATCTTTATGCTGAGCTTGAAATGTAATTTGAAAAATGTTGCAAAAAAATTTGGTGAATTTACCGACATTTTTTTTGCTTAACAACTCAACGTCGTATGTTGACGAAACCTTTTTTTTTTGGTTAAAAAAAATTTCAATTTACTTTTTGCGACGCACTTTCTCAATTTGTATGATATTGCATTTTTATTCGGCGGCGAAGTATTTGTGATAAAAAATATTTGACACTTTTTATTTTTCTTTCTATTCTAAAAAATGCCAACTTTTAAACTTACAAACTGTTCTTTGATAAAAACCGTATTTTCTCGTTTCTTTATACAACATACATGGAACAGCAAAAAAAAATTGCATGATATTTAAATGTTACATAATGTTTTTAATAAAATTAACACATTTTTTTAAATGGTGAAAATCTCCTAATAGAAAATAATTATGAAAGTAAAAAAATATAATTTTTAATGTAACATTTATGTTGTATAATTTACATTGTAAATTCAGCTTTTAAGAAAGACAAATTTGGCAAAGAATGGCCCATACGCATAGTCTCACATGGCAGAGAACTGCAGGATTTTCAGCGACGAAATTAGAAACGGACGTTATTATTTCGTCGTTTGATTCAGGGAAGTCCAGATAGGCTATTTGTGTATTAAATGCCTTCGAGTAATGAAGATTTGTTGGTTTTTAATTCAACGAAAGCATGTATCGTTGCGGTTTCAATAGAAGTCATTCATTCTCATACTTGTGGTGGTGGATATTATACGTATTACTTTTTTTTTTTTTATTTTTTTTTTTTTTTTTTTTATTTCGGGGAATACATTTTATTCCACATCAGCATAAACACGACCGCATTCCGCGGGGCAAACAATTTGCGGAAAGTCTCGAGAAATATAAATGACACTAGCCGCGGGCGTGATAGTGGAGAGAGAGAGAGAGAGAGAAAGAGAGAGAGAGAGAGAGAGGGAATCCGGGATTCCAACAGAGTCAAATTAATACACCGAGAGTGAAGTCAACGAATTTATTCAAGGTTCACGGTGTCTGCGTTTGCTATGCCCGCGAATTCTCACCAGAAACATCGTTTTACGTCTGTATTATTCATACATATGGGGCGTTACACGCCAAATCGAACACGTCGCCACACTGATTTTTAATTTGTTTAATTGATATATTGTTAGGTGTCGTTAAAAAAAAAATTCAAAAATCAACTCTTAGAATTTGAGTGAATTTTTCAAAAATTCTGATGCTGGTTCCAATTTTTTTGTTGATTGGCAATAAAAATGAGAATTTTCGAAACCACTCCGAAGATAAACGAGGAAATACTGTTTTTTAACTGCTTTGTAGATCAGCAATGATTTTTTTTTTCAGTGTACCCCGCAATTTTCTTGTAAAGCAAAGAATATTTTTCAGACATTGAACTTTTGAGATAAGAGTTAAGCTTTAACGCAATTATTAGCTAGCTTAGTGCTGATTTTCCCGTATCGTGGAATGCGCCATATATAACGGATAGTTCTGATTCGTATGAAAAATCTCTCTGGTTTTGATTCATACGCAAATTAACATTTATAAAAGGATGAAAAGTAGAAACGCTGCACATTGATTTATCAGTATTTTTCATTTTTCACAAAACCACCTTTATGACAAAGTATGTCGATCATACACATCCATCCAGACGTTGTTCTCAAACTATTTTTCTCGTCCCTTTAATCCATTATCCTGACATCCTGTGCTTTGATATCCTGGCAGCCTAAGATAAAAACATAGAAATATTTAATGAAAACAAAGCTTCCTTTATAAAAAAAAAAAAACAGCATTTATTCATTTTATTTTCAAGATTTTTATAACGAAAATCTTGAAAAAAAAAAAATTTCAAGATTTTTATAACGAAAATCTTGAAAAAAAAAATTTCAAGATTTTCATGCAAGTATACTTAGAAATATCAAAAAAATCAAGAAATAGTTTTTAGAAAAAATGTCTGTATATAGTTGTTTTTTTTTTCTTTTTCTTTTGTTTGTATTTTTGTTATTTTAATGGACTGTTATGTAAACTGATATCTGTATAATATAATGTAAAAGTCATAAACCCGTTAATGTGAATAAATAAATAAATAAATATAGGCGAGTGTGGATTTTTTTGTCAGTACGTTAGCTTTCACAATTTTTGAGGTATCTTTCTCAAATTTGGTGCACAAGCTGACTATCATATAACAAATATTTATGGATTAAATTTAGTTCTAACACAAATTGAAATTTGATCATATTATGAAATAATGAAAAACCTCTTTTCCGGCTTAAACTTTTTAAAGAAACATGACTACAATTTTTTCCACAAATGGATTAACATTGAATCATCATTGTGGTCGAATTCATCGAGACTCGATCGGGTGATTCCAATTTTCCGGCAATTTTAATATTTTTCTAAATGTCAAAGAAAAAGCTCTAAGTTTGCAAATTCTGAGCAATCTGGCTGTTTCAAAAGAGAAACCTTGGAAAGTAGAGCCTTGCAAATTGCTTCCTCATTATTTTGTATTTTTGGCAAAGCTTTTTCTTTCATAAAACGTCCTCTACGAAGATATCAACATTGATCATCAAGCTTTGTGAGCAAAAAAAAGCTTCAGGAAGCAGTTTTCAGGCTTCGACTTTCCAGGCTTTTGTGATGTTAAACATATTTGCTTGAACGTCAGTGTTAGCTAATGGCCTATTTTAATAATACTCCACAGAAATCTCCTGATTTCCGTTTATATCCAGCGAAAAAGGTTCCACACTCCTTACAGAAGCCAAGATAAGACAGGCTAATGGTCGTCGTTTTGGTCGTCGAAGAAATCCTATTCCCAGGTTTCTCGTCCTGGTTGTTCTTCATTTATGCATAGCATCTTGGATGAAGCTTCGAGAACGACAGGAATAACGATTATGAGTGACTGACGCCCGCCGAAACTGCGGCAAACCCCGTCGAGGGATTAGGGATTCACGACTCACGTACAGTTCAGCTACACCTATAAGCACACAATTAGACACTATACATACAGCTATTTCAGTAGGCGACAGACTGAGTGTGTGGTGCCACCAAGGTATACATATATACGGTTTCGTCGGTCGTTGAACGACGTCGTTATAACGATTATTAATTAAAACGAGTGACTGAGCATGCCAAATTAAGTGCTTCCACCAAGCCGATCTGCTATCCGAGAGTGGATGTGTAAAACGCTAACAGAGGTGGGCTAAATCTGTGGCTGGTGGATTCGTTTCTATCGCACACGTTTCGTTTACCTATATTTGGATATTCATTACCAGGCTTTCTACGTCAAATTAATGCTACACTAGCATTACTACTGTTATTAATCCAATTAGCGTAACATTCTGTCTGTGACTTCCTCCCTGGCACTACTGATGTCGACTGCAACTATTCTTGGATTAGCATACATCAATGCTGATTAAGATTATCGAATTCTCTAGAGTGAGAACCGAGTATTAAAGTATTTTATTTGCAATTCAAAAGATTATAAAGAATCCAAAAATTTTTTTTTTGTTTTTATTAAATTTATCAGTTTTAATGTAGTGGTAATCAGATTTAAATTCAGTTTATCTTTTTGAGGGATTATTTGTATTTTTAAAAAATAAATATGAGGGACAGGTTGTTAGGAAAAATATTTTTTTCTGATCAAATTGAACCTGAGATTGTGTTTTATAAATTGGGTAGAGTGATTCGAGTATTTAAGAAAAATTGTGGTAATTATTATTAAGATTTTTTTTTAAACTGTTTTCATTATTATTATTTATATTTGCGTACATTAATTTAGATGGTTTGCATTTATTTTCCTTTGAATGAATTGCTAGAAATCCAAGTAATTTTTTATTGGAAGATTTTTTTTTTTTTTCAAGTTAATGACATTTTTTTTTGCTTGAAGCACATTATTTAAATTTCATTAAATTCGCATGTCATTGCTTGACAAACGACGTTATAAAATCATGCAAAACACACAGTGCAATCTTAAGTACCACTTTTATAGATCAAATAATTGTATTCTTTACATGAATTCCACTCTTCATAGTGCAATTAACGAGCGTCACTCGACCCTGGCTTCATCCACTATGCAGAGTCCAACTACTTCTAAACCACCAATGACAAGCCAACAACACCAATAATTTTTTTGTTCTTTTTTAAAAATGGTCGGTACATCTATTTTATCGCGTCAATTAAGCACAATTAGTACAAATTTATTTAATTTTCCTAAGAAGTGCTCTTTTGTTTTTCATTAATCATATTTTTTTCCCTCAAACACACACACACACACACACACACACAGATTTCTCAAATCTCATTAAATCCGCCAGTGATTTTCTTGCAAACCGGGCTATAAAATCATGCGAAACACAGTGCAATCTTTACTACCACTTTTATAGATCAGATAAATTTATTATTCCTATCAATTTCGCTATTCACAGTGCAATTAACGAGCTTCTTGTCCCTGACTTATTCCACCACACAGAGTCCAACTATTTTTAAACCAGCAATAAAACGCCAACAACTCTAATCATTAAAAGCAAAGCAAAAAAAAAAAAAAAAAAAAAAAAATTCCCAAAACAAAAAAAAACCAAAAAAAAAAATGTTCGTGATAGAAAAATAATACCTCGAGCTTTCGAAAGGGTCAGGACATCTATTTTATCGCCCCAGCGATATATACACGTATCCTAATGATCTAACTCATAATGTCTAATAATACGTGTACACATGTTACGAGCCTATTTAAACAACCGCACGCGTTGCTTGTCCCTATAATTTATAGTACGCCACTACCACCACTCTATCGCTCTATACACAGCATGCTATATCTCATGCAATCCACTGTACAGCTATATATAGCAACAGTAATATTAAGTGCGACTGCATTAGTGTGTTGTCGGGGCAGTGTATTCGATATATAGTACGGACACGGGACAGGGAGCTAGAGTGAGGCCAAGTTGCTATACCAGAGAAACAAGAGAGGATCAGGTCGGGGGATCAGGAGAGGGAGAGTGGGGGGGGAGGGCGAGGGGCCAAAGGGAGGGGGTCAGTCAGGTCGGTGTAAAGCACCTCCGGGGCTGGATGAGCTCTCGGTCGAACGTACAAGCGTAGTTGCTCGTTGCAAAACGCGTTTATTGGTTAATTGCATCATTCTTGCCAAGTGCTCGGCTGCCAATTGGCACGACCATCAATCGGTGCGAATTCTACGAGCCGTGGCAACTTCGGCCTGTTCAGACACGTCGAGCGTTTCGACATTCGCTCTTCGGCAGCGAAAGCATTTCGATCACTCCGTGATGTATGTATATATATATATATATATATATATATTGTGTATGCCATATATATATGCTCATTAGTTCATAGAAACATTTGTATTATAAACACTATATATAACGGTACGGTAATGATGAGGGAAATAGATACGGGACATTTCGTGCCAACTCGACTGGGCTTCGTTCTCGAATATTTTTCATTTATACTTTGTCCGTAGGCAGTCACTCGAAGGAATGAAATTAATCCATTTTGTTTCACTATAGAAGTGACATTTTTTTTTAGTAGAAATTTGATGGAAATCGATCGAGTGGTTCGAATTTTATAGCATCTTGAATTTTTTGAAAAATTCTCGCTCGCTCACTAGACTGCACGAGATACTAACTCTAAATTTTGTTTACATATGGAATATCATGGAACAGGGTTTGAGTAAAAATTTGACGGTAATCGGTCGAGCGGTTGAAATTTTATGACATTTTGCATTTTTTTGTTTGATAAATGATTTTCGATCTCAAGCAAGTTTGAAAAGTAGAACTTTGCAAATTCCTTTATCACAATTTTCTATCGTTGACAAAACTTTTTTTTTAAAAGGCTGATTTTTTGTGAAAAATAAAAAAAAAAAAAACGTAAACACGCTATTTTGGATTTCATACAATTGGATTGAAAATTTGTCAGTACACTTAAATATTGACTGAACCGTTGAGAAGAGTGATTTAGAAAAATTAAATATTGACTGAACCGTTGAGAAGAGTGATTTAGAAAAATGTGTAGATGTGTGTGTGTGTGTGTATGTATATATATATATAAAAGTCAGTGATAATAAACTAAAATTTATCACACATGTAAAGGGTGGATCCCTTCAGTCCATTATTTCTTCCAATTTATGCAGTCGTTAAGATTTTATACGATTTTGAAATTTGTTGAAAATGTTTGTTCGCACGATAACTCTTACAATTTATGATCTATGAAACTAAGTAGTTCCTCAAAACTAGGCTAATGTCGACGGGGCTTAAGTTTTGAATTTCTCAAGAATCGTTCGAACCGTTTAAACGTTATGAGATTTTGAATTTTCCTAATTTTGTGAAAAATTGCTAAAAATTTTCAGAATCGATGAAATCTTGTCCTAACGAGCCGAAAGTTCCTATGAATCTTTAACAAAGTCCAATGAATTCTGAAATCGAATTTAATCAGAATGTATACATAAGTATATTTTTTATAAAATGTAATATTTTTCGACGAATTAATAGAAATATCTTCAGTGTACTAAATCTTTAACTATGGTAGCTAAAAGTTTCTTCAAATGTAAAAAAAAAAAAAATCATTAACATGGAACTTAGATTATAATATAAAATATTTTTTTAATGCAAATTTATAAATAATGAGGTATTCGAATGAGCTTGCAAAGTCGAACCTTCCACCAATGTTTCCCTATATTTATCTTTCACATTTCACAAAACTTCCTCTTTGAAAACTTTAAAATTTGAACAAAGAACTTTCTCACGTTCTCTGTTTTCAGGGTCACTAACACATCAACACGTAACAATTCTAATATTTTCTTCGAGACTCAAATAACTTGTAAATAACATAAAAATCAGCAACAACAGAAAATAATGAACAGCCATTAAATAATCTTCATCGACATTGCAGCGATCACCAGAGTGATTCTATAACAGATATGACAATCGGGCATTCCCAACGCAACAATTTGCGCTAAAAGCGCCATAATGGAAGAGAAAAAGTAAAGCAACAGGGAGGGGGAGAAAAAAAAAAAATTACGGCGATTACTCGTGAACACGTGAAAACGAACAAACCGCGCTACAATCATGCATAGTGGCTGTGTCATACAGGCGGAAGATATACCGCACACGCGGCGTATGGATTATCGAGGCGGAAAGATTTCACGAACGAGGCGTATCGACTTCCGGCGATGCGAACAGGCGATAACGTTCGCGGGGACAACGCGCGTCAACTGTTGGAATAGCAACGCTGCCTGTTGGCCTCTGTCTATATTCACACAAATATTCACAGGTATACATATATCGCCTCGAACAGAGATATACAGATATACAGTAGCTAATGCCCATGTCGGTACTATATGGGCCATTTCGTGCTGATTCAACGCGCCTTCGAAGTACTTCAAACGTCTTTGATGTGCTTCATTATTTTTCTCTCTTTTTTTCTTTGTTCATTGCCTGAGTGAATTTATATTTTTATGACGTTATTCTGAATTACAGATTTTTTTAGATTTTCTCGGTAGTAGGATTTCAAATGTGGGATATAAAATGTATCGTAAAAATAAAAATGTTAACAGGATACACTAAATATTCTGTTATAGGAATTTCTATTCGAGTTTATTGGGCAAGAAAATATGGGACAAAACACGTCATGTCGGCCAACCCAATATTTCGTGTGAACAAAACGTACTCACGTTTCTTCAGGATGTTGGTCTAGTTGTAGAAAAAATGTAGGAATTTTTTCAAATTTTTTATTTTGTATTCCAGCCATTGAAAATCGCTGAAAATAATCATTGTTTATTTTTTAACGCCAATACTATTATACTATTTTTGAAAAATAGCATAAAATAAGATCGAAGAATTTTGCAAAAAATGTTGTTGGAAAGTACGCTGAAAATCGAAAAATTGATGTTGTTATGATTTTTTTGTGTGAACCGTAGAATTGGCGTTAAAAAATAAACAACGATTATTTTCATAAATGTTTAATAGCTGGTATATGCAATAAAAAATCTGAAAAAATTCCTACGTTTTTTCTTCAAACAGACCAACATCCTGAATAAATTTGAGGATGTTTTGTTGACATGAAAAATTGGTTTCTTTGTGGAATTTATTTTTTTACCATGTTTACATGTATAACTTTTATTTAAGAGTGGTGTGATTGAAAAAAAAATTGTCCTCGATTTAAAGGGTGAAATAATATATAAATTGAAGTGTATCTGGTTCAAAGGGCTTTCATTTAATGCAGAAAAAATGTATAAGAATGATTTTACAGAATAATATTTCATTTAACGTCAGTAACTTCATGGGCCTATTTTTATGCAGTTTTTTAAATGATAAATTTATCATTTTATTTCGATGTTGAGTAATAAAAAAAACATTCTGTTTATTAAAAGATGTTTCTGTAATTCACCGAGTAATTTGCGTCATTTTACTTTTAATCGAGAAGAAAATTTTGGTTTTAGTTCAAAAGATAACATTTTTTTAATAGAATTTTTTGTCAAATACATATTCGGCGAATTCATAGATTTTTGAAGCTGCAGTTTTAAAGACATTATTTTTTTTTTTTTTTAATAATTTAACACTGAGTAGTAGCATCCTGTACTTGAGTCTACCTTCTTGTATTACATCTTCAGAATGTAAATAAATAAAAATCTACATATACTGTATGCCACGTTTCCTTTTTTTTTAATTTTATGTATTAACGATGAAAGTCGTTAACAGCAAATACTTGTCTTTTATACTTGACTTGATTTATTAATATTACATTCTATACACTATTTACAAGAGACATTAGATTCTCAAGGCAACATAACGCGAATCAGCCGTTAAATTAATGTTGCACGTCTTCGTTTCTCTTTTATTGTATTCTATTTTAATATTATACGAAGATAGCCGGTGGTTTTACGAGTTGCGTGATTCCTCGCTATTCAAGCAACGCGAGTCACTCTCTCTCTCTCTCTCTTTCTCTCTCTCTTTCGTTTCGTGGCTACGCGGCATCGACATCGATAGATGCTATGTACGCCCGTGCGCGCGTGACTCGACAGAGGGAATCCGGTTGGTGCGAGAACCGATTGCCGATTATCTTAGAAGCCTGCGCCGACTGTACAACCGCACCAACTACTGTTGCGAAAGCTTGTAGTCGTTCACGCGTGCGAATTCGTTTTGAGCAGCGAGATACTCTAACGAATGCGACAGCTGTTATAGATAGATATGAGACATTCGCCTCGATATTTTTATCCTCTGACACATTTCAATTAGTTTGATCTTTTTTTTCTTCGAAAAACGTCTTGAAAAATAGAGGAATGTTTTTTTTTTTTAATTTGTGTCTGCTATCGATTTTTTTGGCTGCACGGTATGATTTTTGTTAAAATCTGAATTCTTTAATTTCTCTAATTTTTGAAATATTTATATGAGATTTTATAACGAATTAAATTATGCATTTTTTTTAAGGATTCTGAACAGTCTAAATGATGTTAGTAGACATATTTCTACATATACATAATGTAATTATTTTTCAAAATAAATTCTTTCTATTCAAGCTAATTTTCTTTAATATTTTTTTCAAGGATTTTTTCTTCAACATTTTTTCTTTACATACAATACATTTAAGTTCTGTAAAATTTTTAAAAATTCTAAAAAAAATTTGTTATAGTTCGAAATAAAACAAAAAATAAATCTACTACTGCATTGAAATGTTCACAAAAAAAAAAACTTTTTTATCTCATATTTTTCTTTTCGAATATTCCCTCTGATATTCCATGATCAGGTAGTTCTAGAAAAAAAAGTGCATCTCATAAAAGTATAAAAAAAAGAACTTCCAAGTTTTACTAAGCTCATCATGAGAATATTTCCGAGAGTCAGAAAAAAAAAGGTGGTTTGACAGAGAACGTTTCATACATATAAAGTGGCTGAATTGACAGAGAATGCCTTGTATATATGCGGATTTCTTCGTACACGGATTCTCGCGAATGAATACTGTATGAGCATTGATTTAACACAGCTGTAAATATCTTGTATAGTATCCATTGCACGAGAGAGAGAGAGAGAAAGAGAGAGAGAGAGAAAGAACGGCAGACTGGCTCTCGAGATGTCATAAAATTAAACATGATATAAGTTTGAGGATTAAGATTAATCCAGAAGCAGCAGGTAGTCTCAAACCGGACTGGATACATTTATGTATATTGTAAACGCTGGTAACGTAAACTGATATCGCGCGACGAAACACATTGATTTTTGTATGATATCGTGCAGCAGCGACAGCTAAGTCCTTCGGGACGAGAAGAGAGGTAGAGAGAGAGAGAGAGAGAGCTCTATATAACACATTCGTTAATCCGGCGTATACATATTGAGGGAGTCGAGTTCTTAGCAAAAGAACGAAAACGTACATATAGAGGAAAAGCATCGCACGTCGCACAAGTTCTCTCAATAATACCAGAGCAAAGGCTCTCCCCCCCTCGTTAAATTCTTAATTCTCGTGCGTGCTTACCGGGCCGATCGTCAAATACTCGGGAACACGCGAGGCCACTACAGATTTCTATTGCTAATAGTCTATCGGGCGATTCAATAAACGTGTACCAAGTTATATACACGCGAAACAGATCCTCTGTTCCAGTTTTCTTTAATTAACGATCGTGTCAGTTGGAATTTGTTTTTATGGCAATTTTAATGAGATTATATTGTTAATGCTAAAGAAATGATATAGCATATTCCGTCGATTTATCATTTATCCTTGGAAATAAGATTGTAACGAAAAAACCGTGTCAACATTTTAGTAATATATGTAAAAAATAAAAAAAAAAGTAAGACTGCAAGCTTCATTATTTTTCACCTTCCGCAAAGTCGAGGAAGTATGTCGATGAACTTTGGATTCCTCATAGAGAAAGCTTTGTGCAAGATTTTTAAAATGTATATTCAATACAAAATTAATTAGTTAATTTCCTGCTTTCAATGTATTACGAATTTAAAAGAAATCTATAACTTTAAAATCTTACAATATATTTTCGTCAAAGTGAATTTTTTTATTAATAGTACAAAAAATATATATAATTTTTGGAATAATATATATATGAATGAATAAGGTACGAAGATTCAAAATATTCTTCATGTATGCTTTAAACGAGAAACTGGTGTGATGTAGAAAAAATGATATAACGATAAATTTGCAAAAACTCCCTCAATTTACGACAATAAAACTAAGGGCATATTTTTAATGCCATTTTTTGTGAAGTCAAAACTGGAATTTTAGTTTGATCTCAACGAGTAAGATTTTATTTTTTGTTGTTTCATTTACAAATTACAGTAATTTAATTTATGAAATAGAAACAAAAAAAGTTACACGTCGTTAAGTAAACTTTTTTGTTAAGGTCATAATTTTCTAAACGGCTTTGTTAATTCTATTGAAATACAATAATATCCAACATTGGTAGTAACAGCTGTTTGTGTGCCAAAGTTGTAGCCAGATAGCTTTGCTTCATCAACTTGACGTGTTTACAGCCTTTTGCATAAAACAGAAAAATCAAAGTAACATTTTAATGAGACAACCGATTCCAACGAAATTTGCAGCGATGGAATGGTAGCAAAGGCTCCTTTAGCGTACAAAATTTCGGCCAAATTGTACGAGCCCTTCCCAAGTTATAGGACATTCCATTTTTTTTGTACTCATGACACACACACACTGACACTCACTCACAAACACCGAACAATTTTTTCTAGACCACTTTTCTCGACGTTCCACACCATTTGAAGTATATCAACACGAAATCCTCGAGAGAGAGAGAGAAAAAAAAATGACTCGGGAACAAAGCTTCCTCCATGAGGAAGTAAAATTCCTAAATAACGACAAAAAAAATCGATAAATCCATCTGCAAAAAAAATTCCGCTTAGAAATTTTGTGTATTTTCCGTGCTTGCTCAATATTAATTCTTATCAACATTTTTTTTTATGTATATATATATATATATAATTGTTAGCCTCCTCGGTACTCTCAAATTGTTCTACAATAGCGTCACAGAAGCAACTCACGTGTTCAATTTTTGGATCACCCGGTACATTAATATATACGCCAAGAGAGGGTATAAGGGAAGAGCGAAGCTACGAAACGCGAATGCTCTTCACTGATTTCCTTCTCTAAATATGGCCGCCTTCGCGTTCTCTCGCTTTTGCTTCGTCCTAGTCTTCTCGCTTCGCTTCGTTGCTTCGCTTCACGTTCTTCGTCAGTCCATCCCTCTCTCTCTCTCTTTCTCTCTCTCTCTCTTCCTCTTCCTATCTCCCTCTTTCTCATCCCGCGGCACTCTTGTGCTTCTCGCGCACCCTTCACCCTTCAGGAACCCCAGAGGTTGCTTCGTAACCACCCATAACCGCCCCTGCTTGCCCGAAGGTTCTACTTGATTGCCGAGGCATCTTAAGTCTCTCGGTCCGCGCGGACTCGACTCTCACTCAGCCGGCAGTCTCTGAGTGTTTATAACACAGTGTTCACGGGAGAATTGCTCTTCGAGCCATCTCGGTAGCCTATAAGAACGCCGGATTCACCAAGTCGACCAACGCGACCGCGTAAAAATCATCGTCACGCCCAAACTGAATAAAGAGGGCGTAAGCGAGCGTTGAAAAAGTCCAATCGTTGGGATTTTCTTTCTTGTGTTGGGCCAATAGTCGGCGCGGCTTTACGGAAATGAGCCGACGGCTTTACGTTCAGTCCGCGCGGACTCGTTCGACCTTTATTATGTTTTATATATATACGGTATAGACATATATATATATATATATACATATCTGTATGCACGTATATATACATCCTCAGGCTTCGTTGCGCACCCCTGGCGCGGCTGTGTACGCTGAGCGAAGCGACCGCGGTAGGAGGCCCAACCCGACGAAGCTCTTCGGGTCGCGGCAACCGACAGAGTGCGATATATAGATAGAGTGAGAGGGGCAGGGGGAAGGGGGGGAGGGGGATTAAAAAAAAATGAAAAAAGGATGATGCACGAAACGAAACGAACGTTTCCGTGCCACGAACTTCGCAGGCATACCCCCTGCCGAGAGCTAACGTTCGTCGTATAGACAACGCAACCCCGGTATTACCACTACTATCCCTCTCCCCCTGCCCTTTACGTACCTTCTCCACCGCGGGCTCCTTCCTACATTCGCTCTTTCTATCTACCACCCTTCTTGACGTCCGGCCAATTAATACCGCACGAGATAGTCCCGTTTCCGTTTTTCGGTCATTCTCGCCAAGTTCCCTGTTATAACACGCCAGCGGAAAAACTTTGGAATGCTAGAAGAAAGGCACCGAAAAGTCTCGTTGGAATTTCTTTATCGAAACAATTCACTTGTATAAGTACGCTGATCATTTGAAAAATGTTAACATTTGAGAAATGGGTAATAGTGAAAAAATTGACGGGATTTTACTTTTTTTTACCGTTTTGAAAAAACTATATATATGGTTTAAAAAAAAAATGTTAACATTTGAGAAATGGGAAATAATGAAAAAATATGAAAAATATGAAAAAATTGGCAGGATTTTACTTTTTTTTACCGTTTTGAAAAACTATATTTCAAAACGGTAAAAAAAAATAAAGTCCTGCCAATTTTTTAATTATTTCCCATTTCTCAAATGTTAACATTTTTTTTAAAACTATATATATAGTTTTTTCAAAACGGTAAAAAAATGTAAAATCCTGCCAATTTTTTCATTATTTCCCATATGAAAAAATTTTCTCAAATGTTAACATTTTTTTTATTTAAACTATATATATAGTTTTTTCAAAACGGTAAAAAAAAAGTAAAATCCTGCCAATTTTTTTCCAAACACTTTGTACCGTTTTTAAAAAACTATTTTTTTTTAAAAACTATAGTTTAAAAAAAAACTATGTTTTTTTTAAAACTATATATATAGTTTTTTCAAAACAGTAAAAAAAATAAAATCCTGGCAATTTTTTCATTATTTCCCATATGAAAAAATTTTCTCAAATGTTAACATTTTTTTTTTTAAACTATATATATATATATATACCGTTTATACATATATATATATATATATATACTGAAGTTTGAGGAAATTTGAGTAATAAAAAAAATGATAAAATTCAAAATGTTTTTTTATCGAAAGATCAGGATTCCTGCAAAATGCAAGAAATTCTGAAGTTAAAAAGAAAATATCGATGCAGTGAGATTTATCTTGTCGCAATATTCTCAGTATCGACGATGTCCATTTTGAAATAAACAGGTGTGAGGAAATTTATGGATGACACGATATACGAATATTCAAATTCTGAAAGAAAAAAATTATTATTTTTAATTTAATGAGGCGATACTTAAAATTGACGCACATGAGTTTCGTTTTACATTTCTACAAGCTCATTGCCAGTGCAAAAGAGTGTGGAAACGGGTAAAGATCAAAATATGTTAATATTCAAAAGTTAAAGCACTCGGTTTCAAAAGTGTTTATATCGATTATTCGATTTTTTAAAAAAATCGTACATATACTATTACAACAATATCTCTTTATTCAACAATTTTATTTTATAAAATCGAACTGACCGGGGTCAAATGACACATCAAAGTCTACATTTTTTAAGACCCCCATAAGGCCCACTTCCGGGGTCTGATTTTTTTAAATCCCCATAAGGCCCCCCTTCTTGGGCCTAATTTTTCTAAGTCCCCATAAGGAACTCCTCCAAGGGCCTGATTTTCCAAAATCCTCGTAAGGCCCCCTTCTTGGGCCTAATTTTTCTAAGTCCCATGAGAATCCCCTTCCAGGACCTGATTTTTCTAATTTTTCTAAATTGTGTTATTCTACAACATTAAATTCAGACGTATTTCCTATAGCTTGTGGTTAAAAAAAAAAAAAGCATCTCACACAGTAAGTGTATTTATTATCGAACAAAGAGGAGGAAAATACGTCTGAAGCTTTTTTTCAGAGGTTCGAATTCATTGAACGCCGATAACTGGAGGAGTCGTAGTTCAAAGAAAGTTCCTTGTTTTGTCTGTGAAAATCGAGAACCGTTTTACTTCTTGACGGGAAAAAAAAAAAAACAAAGTTTTGAGGGTACGCTTGTGCTGTGTTGAGAACGATAATATAACAAGATAAAAGTTCTTCGGCACAAGAACGTATATTTTCAAGTGGAAACGGCAAATTGATGATGCTGCGCCACGTAGCGTTAAAACGCTACACTCACTATCATATTTCTCGCAGCGAAGCACTGCCTTTACCATCCGGACTTCACTGTGTAATTGACTCTTAAGTTTTTTTTTTTTTTTTTTTAGTGGATCACAAACAAATGATATGAAAATTATATTCAGTGTTCTATATTTTTAAATGTCGTATCATAATCAAAAGTATATATATTTTAATATATATACTATATATTTATCTAAGCTCAACTAATCACAAGAAAGACATTTGTAAGTATTACTTTTGTAGACAAAAGTATTTTTAAAAAAATGTTAATTAAACAGCCAGAATGTCATATATATACGACATATACTATGTGATAATATTTATATATTCGAATAGGGGAGATCGCGCTGAACAAAAAAGTCTTCGGTTAAAATTTTCTACGTCCAAGATTAACCAAGTTATTAGCAATTTGAGTTAGCCAATCACAGACCGTCTTGATATCCGCGCGGACACTGGCGGCCGAACGGGACGTTTTCAACCATTAGTGTCCGCCCGGACACTTGATATCCGCGCGGACACTGGCGGTTGAAAACGCCTTTTTCGGCCGCCAGTATCCGCGCGGATATCAAGTTGTTCGGCGGACACTAATGGTTGAAAACGTCCCGTTCGGCCGCCAGTGTCCGCGCGGATATCAAGTTTTCGGGCGGACACTAATGGTTGAAAACGTCCCGTTCGGCCGCCAGTGTCCGCGCGGATATCAAGTTTTCGGGCGGATACTAATGGTTGAAAACGTTCCGTTCGGCCGCCAGTGTCCGCGCGGATATCAAGTGTCCGGGCGGACACTAACGGTTGAAAACGTCCCGTTCGGCCGCCAGTGTCCGCGCGGATATCAAGTTTTCGGGCGGACACTAATGGTTGAAAACGTCCCGTTCGGCCGCCAGTGTCCCCGCGGATATCAAGTTTTCGGGCGGACACTAACGCTGATTGGCTAACTCTAATTGCTAATAACTCGGTCAATTTTGGTCGTAGAAAATTTTGACCGCAGACTTTTTTGTTCAGGGCGATCTCCCCTATTCGAATATATATAAATATCATGACATAATTCCGAGACACCCTGTATACCGTATATTTAAATTGTCGTCAAAAACACACGAAATCGAGAATTTTCGCTCACTGAAATAGACTCTACTGTTAAAAACTCAGATATACTCTGGGATTTCTATATTACGTCGGTTATACTATAATTATTCTTATAAATTTTACTAGTGATAAACGTCTCGTCGCCCAGATAAGGTTTGACACCGAACCGCTTATTTTTAAGTACACATTAAAATAATCATGAATATCGGAGTTGAGTATTCTTTGAAACAGAAATAAATACCTGTTCTTCCTATAATTCTTCGATTATACTATTAAGTAGCCTGTTATTTTACGAGCGATGAACGAAATTTCCCAGTTAAAGACAATGAATGCGCATTTTTAAGTATTTTCTTCTCTTCGTCGTGAAAATAAATGAATGAAGTGACACAAATAGGTTGCAACATTTATAACTGAAAATTGTGACTTTATAGTGTTCTCTTCTTTTACTACACATTTATATAGACTTTATCCAGGACTCATATTATTCGTTACAAAAGGCTCCAGGTGAGCAATTTTTTTTCTCTTGCCTCTTATAGTACCTGGTCATTTTATTTGGTATAAAATTCTCTTCGTGAGTATTTTTAAAAAAATTCCTTATCGATCTACTTGAAATAAAAATACTTTTATATTTTGGTCCACGATTGTCAATTTTCAAATATCGAGTTCAGACTCGGAATTGCGGCTCACAATAAACATCGATTATTTGGTTTTCGGTACTTTAAAAAAAAAAAAATGCTATGACACTTTTTAAAAAAAAAAGCTATGACACTTTTTAAAAAAAAAAAGATATGACACTTTAAAAAAAAAAAAGCTATGACACTTTTAAAAAAAAAAAAAAGCTGACACTTTTTTTAAAAAAAAAGCTATGACCATTTTAAAAAAAAAAAAAGCTATGACACTTTTTAAAAAAAAAAAAGCTATGACATTTTTTTTTTCAATTCTGGCGTACATTTTTCCAATATACCGCCTTAAGAAAGAGGCAAATAAATAAATTTAAAAAATGGCTCATCCAGAGTATTTCATTACGAATAAAATGACCCCTCAGCGAAGGCTGTACAATGAAAGACAGAATTTTTTTTTTTTTCACCAAGCTGTAGCGCCTTAACTATTGACTTGGGGAAAAAAATCTGGGGACCTTTTAAAAAATACTTAATTATCTTCCAAAATTTGTCGCTCGCTAAAGTCCTCGAGACTTTAGCGTGGGACGCCGTCTCGAAATCATTTGAGAGAATTAATTGAATGAACGTACATACATACACAGTCCGTCTGCCCGATTGTAAAAAATCGATGATTTATAGCCACAGGTGCGATGATGTTCGATAACAACTTGCCTGAAACTTGGCTGAGCTGTTATCGAATAATGATCAGATTTTCACGATTCTATCAGACGCTGATTGGAATTCAATTGCTGAAAGCTTAGAAAATGAGTTAGAGAGTAAAAAAAGTATGTGAAAGAGCGAAAGAGCGATCGAAAGTGAAAAGTGAGCGAAATTAGTGAGTCTCGAAAAAGCGAACCATTTGATCGATATTCAAAGCACTTCGTGGCTACCTCAGTTATTAACGAACCAGCCCCTATTAGCGCCAAAAAAGGCATGAAAATAATAATTCTCTTCTTAAGCTTTCGCTGTTTTTCTTTTTTTCTTCTTCTTACAACCATGCATAAGCAGCAGAAGAAAATCGGTTTAAAATGTTACGCCTCGTGCAATTAGTCGCGTTTTTGTTCGTCCACCTCGGCTCCCCAATTTTCACCCCAATTGCTCGGTACTTTTATCGAAGTGAATCCATGGAAATCGCGGCACATTCGGAAAGCGCTTTTTCAGCTCTCGCCGAGAGCTCCTACCTCGAATATATTTAAGGCTCAGCCGCTCGATGAATTGCAAATTACCGTATAGGTTCTGCGGGCAGTCGGTGGAAAATATCGAATAAAAAAATAAAAGCGAAAAATAGACACTTCCAATCGAGCTTTAGCGGGAAATTGCGCGAATTCTTGCTACCCAATATCGATACTGACCACACCATAGTTTGCATCATTGAATTTATTCACCTGAACACGCGAGCGTGGCTTATACGTACGTGACAATGATTACTCCGAGCTTTCGTGTAACTATCGGAAAACATTTTAATCGACATTCACCGATACCACAATAACGCACCGTTATTTACCCTTCGAAGGGCCACAAATGTGGTTCATTTTGAATAATGTTATTCTGGAGTTTTTTTTTTTTTTTTTTTTTTTTTTGTTAATTAATGACTGATCCGCATTTATCGAGCTTTCAAGATGACACCCGAGCCTTTTTGAGTTACCTAGTAGTTTTATATTGTTTTTAGCATTGAAAAGAACACCTGTGATTTTTATTTGATTTTTATTTTGAGCCGTTGTTGATTTATAAGAAAAAAAATTTATAAGATGAATTAAAAATCTGATTTCAACATAAATAACACGGTCAATTTTTTTTTTATTAATAGCAGTTCTATTGGAATAATTTTTATCAAAATTTGATACACATAATGTAAAATCGACGTGTATCTATTTTAAGCAAAAAAAAAAATAGATTTCACTAAGTAAGCCCTTATTTATCTTATTTTTAAAATTCACTGAAATTCTGCATTGAAAACTCGAAATTCTAACCCTAGTATTGTGATGGGTTATCAATCTGTCCTAGTTGAACAAAAAAGTTTGAAAGTTTTTTTTATTAACAATTTTCTGTTATTTCAAAAATTCAATTTCCCTAACACTTTTTTTTAGTATTATTGTTATCATTGAAAAGAACGTGGGCGATTTTTTTTTTTTGGATTGTTCTTAATTTATAAAAGTTGTTATTATCTTTTTGTCAAAAACAGATAAAATCATTTTTTTGAATCATATAAAGTCATTGACAAAATTAGAAAATGTTGCCGTGAATGTATTTGTATTAATTTAAAACGTGCGACAGATTTTAAATAAATGTTTTTTTTTTACAAAAAAAAAAAAGATCTTAATTTTTTTTACGGCAGTTGCAGTTATATCCCCATCTTCGGATTAGTCTTAAAAATGTTTTTTTTTTTTCAATAAAGAATTCACTACAAAAATTTCAAAAGAATCGGTGACGTAGTTCTTAAGTAATTTACATTTCCGTTGATTGTGACCAAACGAATTTTCAAGAAAATCTGAAATTTTCTCTCGAGAATTTTTTTGTGCCGCCTTTCAACATACTTCGAGGAAAAAAACAATAAAAAATACGAGGTCACGACCCTGTCGATTTGACCTAGAATGCCCTATATATAATGTTCAATCAAAAAATGTTAACTTCATTAAAAAACATGATTTGGAGATAAATAATACGACCAGTTTTTTGCATCATTATTCAAGGTCATTGTCAGAGTATGAAAATTTCAACGTGAATGTCCCGTATACATTTAAAAAGCAAAGTGCTAGGTTTGTAATAATGGAACCCGCAGATCCAAATGTATTTCTCTTTAAAATCTCATCCGTTCTCCGAAATTTTTGTCGCTAGTACAAAAAATAAATAATCGGTGAAAATGGTAGTAATGAATAAAAATCCAAAACATGGAAAAGCGATGGATTCCGATGACCAAAAAGAATTTTTAAAAAATTGATAAATCCTCCAATATCAGTCCAACTTCAACATTAAAATAAATATTCGCAATGATCGTAATATCGAGAATCAATCAGCTATACAACAAACGAACGATTTGCACTTTACATTGAGAATTGCAACACAACTGATTGAAATGAGCGTGACTTCAAACTTAGAAGTGTGAAAAAAAAAGTATTCTACGTCGTTAAAAGTAACTACAAAAATGTGGATTAGTAAATAAGGCATTCGAGGATATCAATGACAAAGCATATAATACTGTATTTGTATCTATAATACACATTTATTTGGTAAAAGGTCTAATGAGGGTTTCGAAGAATCCCCGCAGTGCGTACAAATCGTTTCAGCTATCGATCGATCGTGAACCGCCTACGATCTCGCGAAATCGAAGCGAGTGTGCGCGGCGTGCTGGCAACAAGAACAACGGTTCTCTGTTTTATTTATTTATTTATTTATTAATTTTTTTCATTTTTTTTTTTTTCGATCAATGAAATTATCCGTATGGAAGATCACGGGTGTCATACCGGCGCGCCACGCTCCCTCGATCGGCTTCAAGTTCTCGACGAGTTATCGTTACATTTGATAATTGTGTTTGAAAAGTAATATTTTCAGCTAGATTTAATGATAAAGACCCTGAGGGTTCTGTTACGTAGATTTTTTTTTTCGACAGCTAGCGCGCATCGTCGCATCCTCTCTCTCTCTCTTTCTCCTTCTCTCGATCTGTGTTTCTCTGTTTCTTTCGTCTTATTGTTTCGAAGGCGTGTCCTTATCCGCAAAGTACTTAGTCGCGTTTGGAAATCGTCGGGCGTCCGGAAAATCGTCCGTCTGAAGTCTTCGAGGATTAAGACACTCTCGAATAGCTTGACCAAATGCCCGTCGTACACCAGGATCGGCAGCCACTGCTGCCGCTGCACCTTCCGCCTCTTCGACCCCCACTCTCCCGACATTTTCCCTCACGAGACGTTCAATCGACGCAGGAATTGACGAATGATTAGGTGTCGGGCTTACTAACAAACGTGGCTTCTGTTGCTCCACTAATTTTCGTCTCTTACTCGGAAGACCATCGAGATATGCGTCACTGAATGGCGTAACACCGCCACCTTGAAGCTGAAGTTGCCTCCTTTGTCTTATACCATCTCGAGCTATTATCGGCACCCAATCCTGAATACAACGAAAAATCGATTACGTATTAAAATTAATTAAAGAAAATTAATCACGTATTATCATTCCAATTAGTTGTTGGAATTATATGTCTTTTGCGTAACCATATTTCGATGTTAATCAAAAAACACAAAACTAAGCAGTGTTTCAAGAGGGATTACCCCTGATCAAAATTACTGGTTTAAAAATGATGAACTAATTTGTAAGGTTTTTTTTTAATTCGTTACAAAAAAAAGTACCAAACATAGGCTTTTTAACTGTTCTTCTTTAAAAAAAATGTAGAAAAAAAATCATGATTAAGGAATAAACATTTTCATCGTGTTCTACAATGTTATTCATTGTATATTATTTTACCGAACATTGTAGAGAATAATGAGAACTTACGGGTAAAAGCGCCTCGTGACCGGGAAAAGTGGTCGGTACCTCTTCGACATCGGCCAATTCCAAAGGATCGTTGATCGCCCGGTTACTACTCGCCTCCTCTGTTTCCATTGGCTGAAAGAGATTATCAATTTCTGTAGAAAAATTGCCGATGCATTTTGGTTAAGTTTATATTTGATATGTTTTTCTTACCTCAGGCTCGGGTTGGGACTGTGTTTCTTGGGGTCGTGGGACTTCGGCATTCACGCTGGAGGCCGATACCTCCTCCGCGTCTTTGTACAACAGTAATGGAATAATATCTCTGTTGGGTAGTCGTTCGACTTGCCGGCAATACGCGCAGAGCCAATCGACGACGCTTCCCAAAACCCAGTCGCGGAACTCACTGTGCTGACCAGCCATCGCTTGTGTCTTTGAATACAAAAAGAGTTCAAATCAACTCGACTTTCTTTTTCCTACAACTGTTAAGTGATTATTTTTTTTTATCAGTTTCGTATACTAACAGCGATGTATCGAATGACCGACTCCAATCCCGTTTGTTCTCTGCGTAGCGAGAATAGCAAGACACTCACTAGTTCGCGAGCAAAGTCCCTTAAAATCCTGATCAGCCCGGCTCCCCATTCGTCATCGTAGCCCGATAAAACTGTCACAAATGATATAACACTTAAGTTTTAGCAATATCAATGGGGAATGTTTAAGGCTAATGGTTACCTAAAAATCATGAATATTAAATGATGCAGCAATTGCACATATACAAATTTTGATAATAATTATTACCGGGGAAACAGAAAAAATGAAAAATTTTTATAAGTGCAATTTTTTCTTTCGTAGCTTAGTTCATCTATGCTAACATTTTTTATATTTTGCAGTGATGGAAATAACATTTACAAATTTTTTTTTGTGCTTGAGCAATAGACATTTCCGTCAACATAAAAGTTTTTATATGGGCAACTGCTGCACCATTTAAAAAATTGAAACTTTCGATAATGTCGTCTTTTTCTCTCAGATCGCCATAAGGTCGAGGGTTAGCAGAATCATCCCGAAGCTTTGTTCTCGACCACGATTGTTTTTTCGCATAAAAAAACGAGAACAGTTTACCGTAGAATCTGGAAGTTGACTGGCAGTTAACCATTCTAGTATTTTCCCCGTAAGATCAATTGTAGCCGCGAACAACGTTCTACATATATTACAGAAAATCTTATTTTTTTAGCTTAACTCGGTCACCTTAATATTCTTTTCGAGAAATAAACAATTGGGAAAATAATTTTTAAGATCTGAAATTGTATTTAAGGGGTACATAATGAGGAATCATAAGAGCTACACACTCACCATTTTCATCGATGTATAGTGTCGCTATCTGAACGTAAGGATGAAATATTGATTCCATGGTAGCCGGGAGATCAATGCTTCGGCCATATCGAACATTAGTTTGCCGCTCTTCGGCATCGAATGCGTTGCTGTAATACGGACGAAGCTCGGCGACAGCTTGCTCACTTATGCGAGCAGGAAGATTAGGCGAATCCCTTGGCGCGACAAGGAACAAAAACAGACATGTGATGTGCGGTCTCAGTCTGGGCCACACGTCGTCTCGGGTGAAACTACCGCTGTTCAGGTAGGCGAACCACTCGCTCACCTCTATTCTCGACTGAAACGTACAAATGTCCAATTGAAATGTTGGCTTTTTTTGGCACGACGTGAAAATATAAGGATGATAATTATTTTTATTTATGTTTGTCAGTTGGTAAAGGGGAAAAATAATAGTTGGTAATAAAGGGTTAATAAAAACAGAATTTTCGAAATGGACAATTGTTTTTAAGATAGATCCTTTATTGCCCCTTGATAGTCCGGTAGATTTTTACTAATTTATAAATCCCGCGAAAATTGACGAATATTCAATAACGTTTATTAGAACCTCATCAATAAAATGTAAATAAATAAATCTGTATTCTAGAATTGGTGACTTAATTAGTAACTCCGGAGATATTGCGAGCACTCTTAATAAGGAAAAAAAAGTCCATTATCTACCAGAAAAGCGAAAGGTGAAATTTCAATTTCTAAAATTATTTTTATTGATAGGGGAGTACTGAAAAATTACGGCTATTTTCTCGTTATATGACGTTTCTGTTAATATAAAACTAAGAAAACAGTAATTTAAAGCCAAGAGATAAAGTACTTACACAAGCGGTAAAAAGACGTTGCAGTAAAAGTCTATCATCGGATGTTTCACGGTTCCACAAAACATTATTTATTCCTCGGGCTAACAGCAGTTCCTCTAATGTAGGCGAATTCTCAGAGTCATTTCTGTAATAAGAAAAAATAAATCGTCACAAAATACAAAAATTGCTCAGTCATGAATAATCTCAGTAATTGAAAAAAAATCGAAAAAAACGTACGAGGCATCTGATCGACTACTGCTTGATTCTCGCAATTTGGCAATTTCTTCTCTCAAGCTAACGGTCGAATTGGATTGTTCGGTCGGTGGTTGAGTAGAATTTCGTTCAGCAGGTGCCGGAGAAGCATCTGAAACTCCATAAAATCGTGTTCAAGAATTTCGCTCTTATTTTTGTTCACCGTAATAAAAATACGACTTTCTCCGGTCGAATAAACAAGGTATTTAGTGTCACCTGTTTGCGTTTGTCCCGCGCCATTCGGCGTTGTGCTCTGGCTAGGCTGGGCAGTCTGTTGTGGTGAGGAGGTCGTGGCGGTGTTGGTCGGCGTGGAGCTCGGAGTTCTACGAATGTGATGAGAATTGCAAGGCAGAAACGGATCGAAATCCATATTCTGTCCCATTCCCATACCAACGCCGAGAGTATGAGCATGTGGATGGAAAACGTGAGGTCGCGCTGTGCTGCGGGTCTGAGTCGAAGTTGTAGGATGCGTTCCTACGTTGCTTCTGCATGAAAGTATTCAATTATGCGTCTCAATTGTTTTTATATTTAGTATGTTAATATAAACATCAGACGGATAAATTAATGGTTTTCTGTGCCGGAATGTATACGAACAATATTACTTAAAATCAGTATGAATTAGAACAGTCTCAATGCTCATTTAAGAGAATAATTTATCTAAATTAAAAAATGCTAAATTCTCCCCATACATTCCCTTTAAATAATCGTAGACACTTTATTACGTTAAATAATTGCACGACACTGTTTTAATAACCTAATGCGAAGATTTAAACATACCTGGCCTGAGTGCTCTGTCCAGGATTGGGAGCCGCTCCGCTGCCGACTCCCACTTGTACTCTCTGTCGCACACACGTAGTCGGAGTCGCGGTCGAGGTCGTCGCTGCCGTCGTAACAGTAGCTGCGCTTTGGGCCATATAACCGGCGACGACGTGCATCAAGTTTCTGATTACTTCGGGTGGAGGTGCTGGACCCCATGGGAATATACCAGCTACTCCACTCGCTCCCGCTATTACAGAAAGATAAATATTTTCAATAAAATTAGAACAATGCCTTGTTTGAAACTGTCTTTCACTTCTTTTTTAAACATAAAAAAAAATTTACTCATATTTCCAATAGTATGATTCAGTAAACAAGTTTAATTTATTATTTTCCTTGAGTTGATTCTTAGCTGAAATAACTTACGAGCATTATTGTTGTTGTTGTTATTATTATTGTTATTGCCACCAGTATTTTGACTCTGTTCTGTTCCAGTAGCGTTACCACCACTGCCTCCCGACGGTCCGCTACTCTCTGGCGGGCCCATTTCCATCAGTACCTCCATGTTGTTCGTTATATTGAATATAGCGCCGAATGGTGAATCCACCTGGGGCTGACCCTGTGACTGCTCCTGTTGTTGCTCCGTTTGTTCTCCCGCAGTTGGAATTGCCTGGTCTGTTTGCTCCGTTACGAACGTAAGATCGATAGGATTTTGCGAAGTTGGCGTATTCGCGGATGCCGAAGTCGGTGGTCTGCCTGTTGTATCGCCATTCTCCTCGCCGCTCTCTCCGTTGCTTCCATTGTTTCGCGCAACGCTAATGTGAGCCTAAACATTTTGCGAATCAAAAGTAGAGACGATCTTACGTTATTTGCGTGCTAGACAAAAATAACAATTTAGCCAGTTGACTAAATAAATACAAATTGATAAAACTTTTTAAAACTATTCACTAATTTTCGTAAATTGTAAAATTTTTGTAATATTGAAAACGTTGATTTCCCGAAAATTAATAGAGCAATCGAAGTAAAATTTAGGACAAAAGTAACAATCCCTCTTGGACTGTTCAGATTTTCGTCAAAATGTATTAAGATATTCAGATTTTATGTCATTTTAAACTTGCCAAATAATGCTTCCTCATTATTTGATACGGTCTACAAAACTTTCTCTATGAGACAGCAATTTTCAAGCACTTAGCAGATTTAAAAACATTAATAATAAAAAACCGTTATTCCTTAATATTCTGTCAGAATATTTATTTTTAATTATTTCGAATAATGCATCGAGTTTCCACGAATAATAATCTGTCGAGCTTTAACGATAATTTACCTCTACTTGAATCGGAATGCCAGCTTGTAGAATAGCCGAATGCTGAATAAGCATGGGACGACAGCGCAAGTTTCGCGGTGGCTGTTGTCCAACATCGACGATTATATCGCTGAGAGCGTGGTTCGCATGAGACAAGAAGTGCAAACACTCAGTTACACCGTCGGCTATGCGTTGGTTGTATTCAACGGTACCAACATCTGCATTAATATCTCCGGAGGCTGCGCGGTCTCCTGGTATCTCAGGATCCGACTCCATGAACTCGCGATAACGCGTCAAAAATGGACGAAGTCTGTCTTGGGTATCCATCAGTCTTCCCAACAACTGCGCCATTTGCGGAGGTCTCGGTCCTCTGTAAAATTTGTTTAAAGTTTCAACCATCAGTACCGCAATTTGATTTCTCATAGGGGAAGCTTTGTTTTCATGAAACAATTTTTTTTTTCTTCAATATTTCCATATCGGTATATTTGGAATTATCCGAAACCAACAGAAAAAAATGTTTGAATGTGTGTGCGTGTATGTGTGCGCGATTTTTCTTGTTGGCACGATGCGCTCGCAATTTTTTTAGATATCGGGCTAAAATTTTGGTACAAATTTTGGATATCATAACAATTTCCCTAACAATGTTTGGGATTGAATTTGGTGCGAATCGCTCAAAGAGTTCGAATTTTAAGACACAATTAAATCTGGAAAAAAAGTCCTTTCATATAACTTTTTGAAATATAATTGGCTGAATTTTTTTACGGAAATTGACTGACATTGAACTATGATTGTTATTGAGTTTTGCGAGAATCCTTCGAGTGGTTCCAATGTTATGACAATTTTTCTTTTCTTGTCTTTTAATGTCAGTAAACACTTTAAGTTTTGTGAATTATGAGCTATCTGGCAATTTTCTCCATAAATTCACCGTAATTGATTGTCAAAGATAAATTTAGTCCAAGCAATGGTCGCTGTATTGGTAAATTTCGATTTTACTCCGGAAAAACGTAAACTGTTGTCGTGAAAAAAAGGCTGCAAAGTAGAACATTGCAAATTGCTTCTTCATTATTTTGTATCTTTGACAAAGTTTGTTTTTTACAAAGCTACCTCCACGAGGAAGTATTTTCATAAATTTTATCATCATTTAAATAAGCATTTGCAGTCTTATTTAAATTATGCACATACTAGAACCTTGCTAATTGTTTCATTATTATTTTTATCTTTGATAAAGCTTGCTCTATGAGGAAACGAAAATTTATCAACATACTTCCTCGCAAAGGAAGCTTTTATCAAAGGTTAAAAATAATGAGGGAACAATTCGCGAGGTTATACTTTTTTTTTTTTAACAAACAGTTGACTAAATTAAGTCCGATACGTACTGAGGTCCAGCCGGCGGATTTACCCGCGCATTTCCTGGTTGATCGGTATCCGAATTAGCATTTTCTTGCCGCGGCGTTTGCTGCTGTTGCTCTTGTGGCTGAGCTGAAGTTTCATCAGTTGCCGTCTCAGATGGTGCGGACGGTTCAGCTCCCGAACCCTCGCCACGGGGACCTGAAATAAAGTTAGATTTTAAATCAAAAGATTTGAGGAAATACATGTAAAAAAAAAGGAAGTATAAAAATTTAACCAATTTCATTTATTTCAACAAATTGCCTGTACATTCTTTTGAAATTCCCATTAATGAAATCTGTTATTTTTATTTTTTCAAAATATATATTTCGATCGAAAATGATATAAATAAAATAATTATAAATTCTATTATTTTTTTACTACCATGTACGTTGTTACGAAATTGAATAGTTGCAAAAAAAAAATTAATTGAAATTGAATATTTGGAGTTAAACAAATTTGAACAAACCCAAAAATACAACAAAAATTAATTCTTAATAAAGTGTAATTCCCGAATAAAGAGTGACAATACCTCTTATTGACCAGGCATAATCAGGTTGGGTCAATCGTGCAAAGGATCGCACTGCAGCGATTTCCATCATTGTTCTTCTCATTGGATTAGGAGAACCACTTCGCAGTTCCTCTATAATTCGATCAACTCTATTCAAAGTGTCGTCTTCTGATGGATCTTCTTGCGCTCTGGATGCTCCTGTAGCGGGTGCTGCTTCGTCTCTTTCCGTTGCAGAGCCTTCGTTCGCGGCTGCAGCCGTTGGATTCTCAAGACGATCTATCACCCGATTAGCCTGATCGAGCATTCGTCGTGCAACTACTAATCGGCTGTTAGACAATGTATTGCTCAGTTGCGGTATTGCCCATTCTAAAAATAAAAATATAGTAAAACCCATTCTCGATAAAAAGAAAGCTGGAATTTTCTCCCAGACTGGCGCTACAGCAACATTAACAAAATTCTCGTGTTAAGAAATTTCGTGCTTTTTGTTAGATCTTTTTTTTTTTTATTTTTTTACTAACCATGACCATCCACCACTTCGGCTGGAATGGAAAATGATCCCAGGTACATGGGATTACCATGGAACTGAGTTCTCGTCTGACGGTAACGCATTCTCTGGGCTTCCGGCTGATCACCTCGGCTCCGATTTTGCCCATGAGACTGACCACCGCTGTTGCCTCTTTGGGCTGACTGCGGCGGCGCTCGTTGAACCAAGTGTATGACTTTACCGTTGACATCTGATCAAAAGAAAATTGAATGCATTACCTTTTTTTGGTTTCCATTTTGTGGGCAATAAAAAGTTGTAGGCTTTATTTATTTCGAATTGTGGATCACATATTATAAAAAGTGAACATTCCGTGTTGTAAATCAGCTTGAAACTTCACAAATTGATCATAACAATATAAAATTTTCTTTAGCAATTTTGTAGACTCTATCCAGATTCACTTCAGTTCAAGATATTTCATGAAATATTTTTTTTGCAATTTTTTTAATCAATCAAAAATATTCGTTTCATTATGACAATTAACAGCTGATTTTGTTTATTAGCAAATGATTTGATTGTCTGTCTAAATTTTTGCACAGCATTAGTTGTTCAAAAGTTACAATCATTAATATGCTTAAAGAGACTAAGTTATCTGAAAATCATGAAAATTAAATGATGTAGCAATTACACATACAAAATTGTTGGCTTCATAAGAATTACAAAAAATGTGTATATGAATAAAAATTGTTACATTGATATAAATTTGCCTGAATGCTCTGAATGGTCATAATATAGGACATTTTTATTTCTAGATCTTTCATAATGCAATAATCCCAACTTTGTAGTCACCTTTTCCCTTGAAGAGTAATTTTGTCTAAACGAATTTTCCTGTAACTTCTACAAAAGATATTTAAATAAAAATGCCTATATTCAGATCAGACAGAGTCTTCCTAAAAAGGAAATTGTCCTAGCAAAAAATTAATTTGGTTCACTGGTGCAAGCTGAACACTACAAATGCAAAACAAGAAAATAAAAATTTGCCTCAACGATCTTAGCTGGAATAAAAAATTTGTATTTACAAAAATGTTTCATATATACACAAAAATACATACAAATACTTCTGTGCAAGCTGCAAAAGCTATACACAAAAATACATAGAAACACATAAAAATATTTTTATGTATTTTTGTGTATATATGAAACATTTTTGTAAGTAGAAGTTTTTGTAGCTTGCGCAGAAATATTTTGATGTGCAGTTACTGCACCATTTAGTTTTCATGATCTTTAGGTGACTCAGTCCCCTTAATATAAACAGTAGATTAGCTTCAACAAATATATGTCACTTTTAAAAAATACTATAAAAGATCTAGATTGTCAATCATTGAACTATCTTCCGATAAACAAGCTTATTGCTCATCATTTTTAAACCAATATAATAATTGTTCATTTTTTTTTAAATATTACTTTTTGAATTGCATATATTCAGAACATATGCTGCTGTACAAGCCCCCCTTTAGAACAATCAATTTAATGACCAAAAAATTGTAGGATCAGTTTTGAACATAAAGAAATGATTTGACTAATATCAAGCGCTTTATAAAATGTAATCCATAATATACCAAAATAGAAAAGAAAAGAAACATTTATCCTACCATATTCGCTAAGGCGTTTCTCATCTTGTAGTACTCTGCCGCAGTATATGAGTCTCTGAGAGTCCGCAGGAACGCTAACAGTCTCAGCGATGTGTTCCTTGAACTCTCGAACGGTTATCTGCTTTCGTTTGAAATTTTGTAAATAGTAGATTACCAGTGCAAGTAAAAAAAAAACCAATAGCAATGAAAGTGATTGATCGATGAAATTAACGAGTGTTCACTGATTCGTGCCAATGTAATTGTAACGATTCGGTGGAAGAATTACGTGAAAAAAATGGATAAAACTAGGAAAATTGCTAAGTAATGGATCGAAAATTATGGTAAGTTCGAGAATTAGAATAAATTGTCTTACATCGTCGGCGAGCGAGAAAGCGTGATTCTGCGAGTCGAGTGTCTTCACCGTCAGATCGATCATCGTGGATGGGTGTTGTTTTTTTTTTTTTTTTCTTTTTTTTCTGCTCGTGACAATCACAAGCGAAACTGCAAATTTTTTTTTTACGTGTATATGTAACGAAAAGAAAAAAAAAGTAGGAAACGTCGAAAACGTCGAGTTTTCGCGGATAACGGACAGAGTCCGTCAGAATGAGTCAAGTCGGTGTCCACAGGTGAGACAACTTGGTAAAAATAGTTTCACGATGATTATAATCTACGCCGAAAGGGAACTTACCGCTTTGTAGGTAACGTTCGATACGAGTAATTATACGATCGTGAAAGATTTTTTTTTTTTCTTAGTTGTAAGATTTAGATCTTTTATATTCTTTTTTCCTTTTTTTCTTGTTGTTGCTTTCCCTGAAAAATCGCTTCACGATTTTAATCACTATGCTTCTGTCCAAGCATTTTAACTGTTTTCCGAATTTTTGACCGCAGTATTACAATTGGATTTTCCAGCAGTAACGACACGACGCACATTATTCTACCCAGAATTCATTTGCCCCTTAACGGAACGCCCGTTGCCAACCACGGACACTAGGCAAACGCGTGAATCGTCGTTGTATCGTGTGTGCATGTATCCCGCGAGAGAACGGAGCATCGATTATGTTTCCATCGCGTTCGGGTTCGTTGGAAACAACGAGAGATGTCGCTACTCTGACGACAAGGTTATTTCGGCTTAATCACTTTTAATAAAATTAGACGATAAGGAATATTCTATTTTATTCGATTTTGTTGGAAAACAATATTTAGTAGAATATATCAGAGGTTAAATAAAGAAATTAGCTACGATAAATATGGCAAGATATTTAAACAAAAGTCTACTCATGTCTCGTTAAACTTTTCTCAGTTCCTGCTCACAAAGGCATATCCCGGCATTTAACTTACAGATCAAGTTAGATCGAGCAGCCAAAAAAGTGCTCTTCGGATCGGTTGTGATATGTTCAGCTTTTACGTTCAATTGGCGTATTTCAGGCTTTAAGTCATTTTGGAAGACTAAATTATGAGAAGAATTTGCGGAATGGTGCATTGCATGGAAACTAGACTGAACTAGTCTCCATGGTGCATTGATTCTGGTCAAGACAAAGGAATTTATTATTTTTATCATTATTATCGTAATGAGCCCCCCCATACGTGGTTCCATGAGTGAAATCTAAGCAAAAGCGAAATTTTAGGAAAATTAAAGAGCAAAAAAAGCAAAATATTAAGGAAAATTAAAGTGTCTAAGAAGTAATTATAACTCCCTGACATCGAGCTTAAAACGTTTTCTCTCGCTGGTCTTGCTTAAGGAAGGAAAATAATCTCATTTTCCAACTGAAAATTCGAAATAGTATTTCATCTATACGTCGAAAGATTTCGTGAGTACTATTGACTTCAGATCTATTAAAGTTGTAGGGTAGTTTGTTGCTGAAATTAATATTTCTATTTTGTTTGGATAAGATTTTTCAATCCCACAGCAGGATTATCGATAAGCGTGTAACTTTATCCCGGACATTTTTCACATGAAAGTAAGAAAATTTGTGTTATCATTTACTATACATTTTAATTTATAATTCGTGCAGGATTTGATGACACAGGTACCTTCCGATTATAATTAATGCCAGAAGATACAAAGTCTAAAGAAGCAATTCATATGTGTTTTGCAAAGAAATTAAAAGTTCCTATAGATTAAGGATGGTACGTAAGTAGCAATGTGATATGTATCATAAGTCGGTAAGCAAGCTGTACGGTTATAGATTGGCAATGTTCCCAAGGCCCTCTCTACTGTACATTTTGTACTATGATAAAAAAAAATGCACTCGAGGTAAAAAAAACAGTTGCAAACTCGAAACTTGCACATTAGCTACCTGATTATTTTTCACTTGCACAAAGTTTTCTCTGTGAGCAAGCACGTTGATTAATTTTCACGTGTTCGCGAAGAAAGCTTTGTGCAAGTTGAAGAATATTATGAGGAAGCTATGTGCAAGGTTCTATTTTGCAACATTATTATTTACATTTCAAGCGATAATTCTTCTGGATCCATGACAAGCTTGATTCCAAAGTTTTTCTAACAATCTGTGATCGCCGTTTTATTTATGTACTAAATTGTTGCTGTATTTTGCTGTTAAGTGATTCTTAATGCAAAACTCATCCATTTCTGGAAGCAACAGCAAAATATCATGACAGTTAACTTCAATCTAATATAATTACATCCTTTTATCGGGTTTTATCCAATTTTACGCCGAATATTCCTTAATGCGTTTTTTTTATTATGTACAAGAAACTGTAATGCACTGTTTAAAAATTTTCCGTAGTTACAACTAGAGAAAATTAACAAATTCAAAATTCTCTAAAATCTGAACCTCGTTGCAGTTTGTGACGCAACATAGAGAAAATAATAATACTTATTTTTGTAACTCGTGCATAAAAAGCGTCGCTTTTCGTGACAGTTTCGCGGGATGAAAGTGGCTCTTTACGTAGCATGCGTCGTACATTACTTTTCGTCCCTAGGGCAGAAAGTGATGTTTTCTGACTCGTTTGATTGCGAAATCTCACACTCGTCGCAAACACCAAGTTTCGGCACTTGTTGCACAATATACTATTAATACTTATTTTCGACCATTTAGAATAAATTTTTTTTTAAGTATAATAATAATAATAATGATAATGATAATGATAATGATAATGATAATGATAATGATAATGATAATGATAATGATAATGATAATGATAATGATAATGATAATGATAATGATAATGATAATGATAATGATAATGATAATGATAATGATAATGATAATGATAATGATAATGATAATGATAATGATAATGATAATGATAATGATAATGATAATGATAATGATAATGATAATGATAATGATAATGATAATGATAATGATAATGATAATGATAATGATAATGATAATGATAATGATAATGATAATGATAATGATAATGATAATGATAATGATAATGATAATGATAATGATAATGATAATGATAATGATAATGATAATGATAATGATAATGATAATGATAATGATAATGATAATGATGATGATAATGATAATGATAATAATAATAATAATAATAATAATAATAATAATAATAATAATAATAATAATAATAATAATAATAATAATAATTTTCTGAGTGAAAACAGGGGAGGTTTACCTTTTTGAAATGTATTTATAAGAGTTGTAAAATCTTTTTTATGTGCTTATATACGCGCAACATATAGTACATACGTAGACTATATTGCACTGGGTGCACGTAAGAATTCACGTGGGGTAAGAATAATGCGAGCGAACGAGCCGTGCACCGCGTGGCAACGACAGTAAGAATGTTAATGGTCCTGAAGTTTTGTATGCAGGAAGTGTGGCGCGTCCCGTCTCCCGTAGCGGGCCGGCGCCTGGCGTCGAAGCAAAAAATAAAACATATACAATAAGACCGGTGAGAGTGAAAAGACGAGGATGGGGAGGAGATTCATCTGACAGAGTGTGGAGCGATGTTCCTTTAAATCCAACCGTAAACACGGCATTCGCAGTGCTTCTCATTTTCTCATTCCATTCCAACGATTCTTTCAAATATCTTAGGATAATAATGAGTAAATAAATAATAAAAAAAATCTTGTGGTTAGAACTTCGATTTTTTGAAAATTATCTAACACAATCGGTAGTTTAATTTAACACATCATTTGTATATTACATTTAATATATTGCATTTTAACAGACACTGATGGTTGTGCGGTCATTTCGTGCTGCCATTACTCGGATGGGTGATCGCTTAGCCGTCCATCGACTGGCACATCAACAAGTGAGTGGGAGGCATTTTTTCTCGGCTTTTGGTGTTTGCAGTTGAGTAACATTGTTATTTTCGTGTATACACCGATAGGAAGTGAAAGGAGGAAGGGTGGGAAGGGTCCTGGAAATCCGAGAGGGTGGACGCTGGAACACGGGAAATAACATCTAAAAAAAAATCTATACCACATTTTATGTACAAAAAAGGTTCATTACCTGTAATAGACGCGTTAATTTTTTAAAAAGTTTCATGAAAAGAAGCCGAAAAAAAAGTTGCATAGTAGAACTTTGCACATTGATTCCTTATTAATTTAGATTTTTCACAAAGCCACCTGTATGAGGAAGCTTATTTATCAATTTTAGCTTTCTTATTTAGAGAAAGCTTCAGAAAAATCGAATAATTAATTAATGAACCAATGCAGTATAAAAAAATATACACGTGTTTACAGCTATAGTCCGCTTTATATCTTTTTAAACTATAATCTGTTGAAATAAAAAATTCCAAAATCCGAACTTACCGATTTGTCACGAAATTTGGTACAAAGCAACGGTGAATATTTTTCAGCTGTATTTTTCATTCATAAAAAATTTTAATTCTATTCATTGTCTGTTGATCTGAGTTATGACAAAACGTTATTTTTTGCAACAATTCAAACTCACGTAAAATTCGAACTACTTTAACGATCATCAAATCAAATTAAATTTGGTACGTAGCAGCGATTAGCATCATGTTTCGTCTAGAAATGAAATGAAAAACTCGAAAAAAAATGTCACGAAAACGAACCCTTCTCTATGAGGTTGCAAAAATGAAATAATAATGTTTTTCACTTTGAAACCGTTTGTTCAAGATAACATTTGCTAGTTCTCTACAAATTACCGTCATTAATGTAGCTATTAATTCATTACGTTTTTTTTTTTATTACTGAATTCCAGAATAGCGCAACTACAGAAAATAACCGTGACGCTGCTAAATCACCAACAACTTTGTGAAACTGGAATGAAGATCGCTGATTCGATTAAAGTATCTATAGCGCACTACTAGAGAAAAAGGATAAAAAAGAACGAAGGGTAAATAGCGTTATGGCCCATCGAGAAACAAGCAGAGCGTTAGTCCGATGGGTGAGACGTCTGCAGAAGAAGTAATAGAAGAAGAAGAAGAAGAAGAAGAAGAAGGAGAAGAAGAAGAAGAAGAAGAAGAAGCATAGAGGACGAGAAAAGGTCGATAGGGTGGACGGCAAGGATTACTCGGCTTCAGGAGAGGGCATAGGAGCCGGATAGCCTCGTCATAATGATGTAGCTGTCTCGATTTAGCTTGTCTTCTTGCATACTTCTCCGTTGGGTACTTAACTTAGTATTTCTTGTTTTTCATCACATAGCAGAGATCGAATGAAGCGAGGAAACGAAGAGATGGCAATATATACACACATACATATATATATATATATATATATATAAGGACAGATAGTAGACGTTCGTCGAGGCTTTCTCATTTCTCGAGTGCTGAACGATGACGCGACGGGGCCCTGAGGCCCGGAACAGCCTATCTCGAGGTGGGGAGAATTCCCTCGCAAAGAAAGGAAGAAATGACAGAGCGAAGCAGAAAGAGGGCGAAGAGGAAGAACCGAGAAAGAGCGTAAGATGAGAGCCAAGATCTGCGTTCATCATTTTATCTCTTTTGCTTTGTTTGTTATTCCTCACCGCAAACAAATTTTCTTGCCGACAGATTTTCTTACTCCCGATTATTGTCATTAATGCCTCTATCTACGTATATTTTCTTCTATACGCTTTCCCTGGTGGAAACAAAAAATATCTAGCCATTACTGCAATATTCTGCTGATAATACATATCTGTAGAAATTTGTATCTGTTCGCGGGAATATTTATGAATTAGTATCTAGAAGTTTTATTGTTTTCTAAATTCAAGATATTTCGAAAAAGAATTGTCAATCAATTGTTCTAATAAAGTAACGTAAATTGATTAATTTTTACAGATCTACTATCTATTTCAGTTATGTGATAAATTCATTTATTTTTTAGTTAAATACTTCAGGTTTCTGCAGAAATCTTCCGAATCATACGAAAATAATTTACGTTTACATAATTCTTTTTGGTTCGACATAGTTTTACTGCGAAATTCAAAGACATAGTTTTTCACTTCTAGAATTTTCAAGCATACAGTTAAACATTCGGTGTTCTGTGCTTGCTTTAAGCGGAATAATTGGGAAAAAATTCGGAGTGGGACCATTTTTTTATGTTTGTTTTTTACGAGAGTTTTCATTGTTTTCTAATTTTTCAAACTCTCATTAAAAAATTTAAATAAAATGTATCTTACTCCCAATGTTGTGTTCCAAAGTGGGACAATTTTTTTCGATTTTTTTATGAGAGTTTTAGTTTTTTATTTATTTTTTAAACTCTCATAAAAATTCGAAAAAAGATGGCCCCACTTCCTGTCTGGGCTTAAAATGTTCCTCTTTATTAGTAGTATTTTAGAGATTTACTCGGAAAAATAAAAAATGTCCAAATTTTCGAAAAAACGATTTTTATAGTTATTAATTAAAAATCAATATTTCAGAGGAGTTGGAGAATTTCTAAAATAAATTTGCATAAAAGTATACTTCAAAATTAGTATATGGAGCAAAACACGTCAAGTCGGCCTCCCCAATTTGTCATGTCAACAAAACGTCCTCACATTTCTTCAGGATGTCGGTCTAGTTGAAGATAAATCATAGGAATTTTTTCAGATTTTTTATTGCATGTTTCAGCCATTGAAAATCGCTGAAAATAATCATTGTTTATTTTTTAACGCCAATACTACGGCTCGCAAAAAAAGAAAATAATAAGCACATCAAATTTTGGATTTTCAGCGTACTTTTCAACAACATTTTTTGAAAAATTCTCCGATTTCATTTTATGCTATTTTTCAATTAAATAAAGTTGCCATTTTTTCCCCCTCCGAAACGACACTTCCGATTTAATTGAAATTTTCAGATTTTGTTCGTTGTAATCCCTAGAATCTTAGAAAAAATTGGCGAGATAGGCGGCAATTTCACACCAGAGTTACAGTTCTTCGAACGATCAAACATCGCGGTAATCATTTCATCGCGATAATCAAAATTTCAGCTAAATCGGAAATGCCGTTTCGGGGGGAAAAAAAGGCAACTTTAATATAATCGAAAAGTAGCATAAAATAAAATCGGAGAATTTTACAAAAAATGTTTTTGGAAAGTACGCTGAAAATCCAAAATTTGATGTCTTTATAATTTTTTGTGTGACCCGTAGTATTGGCGTTAAAAAATAAGCAATGATTATTTTCAGAAATTTTTCATATCTGAAATATGCAATAAGAAAATTTGAAAAAATTCCTACGTTTTTTCTTAAACCTGAGCAACATCCTGAATAAAATTGAGAACATTTTGTTGACATGAAATATTGGGGTGGTCGACTTGAAGTGTTTTGCCTCATAAAAAACCCGAGGAAAAATCTGTCGAGGTACGACTAAATTTATTTGCATTAAGGATCGCGTTACAAGCAAATTTATCACTTCCGGGGACAGTAAGACGGAATGATAAGGGAGAGAGTAGGAACGAGATTCCTGCGGGTGCGACAGACAGGCGTCGGGGAATGCGATCACTGTTCCACATTGGCATCGATATCCGATGTTGCTGACGCCAAAGGTGTGCCCGTTTCCAATACGCCAATATCCTAACTATATTATTATAACGTCGATACATATCCTACTGTCCTACAGCTATATATATATATATATATAATTACACAGTCCAATACTTCTCGATAGATATATATATAACGGAGAGAGACAAAGCTCCGTCGGATTTACCGATGTGTCACTCTGTATATACCCACTCGAAAGAAATTGTGTCGTTTCAGGCCAAGCTCCATAGCTCCTGTGGGTGTCGTGAATCAGAGATATATAACGCAATTAATTTTTATCACTGGGATATGTACTTCTATATTGTAGGTATTATAATGGTGTGGCTTTATATATATATATATATATATACGTGCAGCTTTAGAAGCGTGTGTGTGTGTATGGGAATCAACTGCAGATAAAAAATCCTTGAACACCCAGCTCTTAAATAGATTTAAAATTGAAGCGGATTCGAAGACCGAGCCACTTGAAAAGCCGTACACGGTAATAATTACATTTAATGTTAATGCAACAATTGCGACATGTACTCAAAACATGTGTAAAGTGTATTTCATTCAGTCGCTTAATATTTTTACCAAATACATATAAGTTTACATTATTTGAGCATTCTGAAATTTCGACGCAATATTACGAACATTTTTTTTAGATAATAAAAGATTAAGTACATTTCTTGCATATTTCTAAAATATTTCTTGTATATTTATTTGTTTTAGAAACAACTTACAAGGACAATATATCAACCTACATTGGACAATATAGCGAGAGGAATATCTCGAATAATTTCAGTCACCCTGAAAATAAAAACAATAACAGCTCGTACGTATGGAGGGAGAGAATGAGGCATTGGACGAAAAATCAGGATAATAAATCGCATCGGGGATTCAGAATGAAATTGGGCATCCGCGAGAATTCTCCTCTCGTAAATACCGTATATATAGTTGAGGAAGAGAGAGAGAGAAAGAAAGAGAGAGAGAGAGGAGGAACAGAGGATTCCGTTCTCGGTGAGATCGTCTTTTTCTTCCTCGTTTCTTTAAGCTTCTCACCGGGAGCGAGAGAGCGGGACTCCTCTATATATCTCGCGTGTTGGTTAACGAATGCGAGAATGCAGCCTGGCGCCAACGCACACACGTTCGCACACGCGGGCGCCTCACGCACGAGCACGCGTAACGAACGTGGGCCGTTTCTCGTTCGGGGCATGTACTTCACGGCACTCTCTGTGTGTACTGAATGCTGTTACTGCTTCTGTTACTGATGCTGCTTTGCTCTGGCTCTCGAAGAAGAAGAAGAAGAAGAAGAAGAAGAAGAAGAAGTAGAAGAAGAAGACACGCGCTCTCTGGCGCTTACTATAATACGGCGCCCCCTCCTCGGCGCCTCTCTTTCTCTCGTCTTTTATATCCCTCGTTATATCCTCTCTCTTTCTTTATATCCTCGGGGATCTCTTCGCGAGGGGGCAACCAGTAGCAAACGGGCTATCCGCTGGTGGAACGCCACTCTGCAAAACGAACAACACAATAAATAAATTGAAAAAAAAAAAAGAAAATAAAAATGAAAGGAGATGAAGAAACAAAAGACAAAATCAAGAACGCGGATCTTGGCTCTCATCTCACGCTCTTTCTCGCTTCTGCTTTGCTCGCTCTCTCTCTCTCATTTCTTCCTTTCTTCACCAGAACTCTCCCCACCTCGTGGCACGAGTAATTATAAACATTTTATTTCTGTATTAAAATATATGCTATTCGATTGTAAATAGCACTGGGAAGAATTGAATTCTATAAATAAACAATGGATTTCAAAAGCCATCGAAAATTCGGCTCAAAACATCCCCGAAAACGTTTCGGGGATGTTTTGAGGAACGTTTTGCTAAGAAAGAAAAAAAAAGTTGGTAGAAAAAATGTGTATATATATATATTTTTTTTTGCAAAATATAATCGACATTTTTTGCTTTCTCGTACAGCTTTGCTATCATAAAAAGAATGTTTTTCGAGCTCTCATGTTAAGATACTTAGAATGATCCAAATGCTCGAGAAACGTGGTTTATGTTTGAATTATGTCCATCAATTATGTCAAAATTAATCGACGTAATTCCTCATAGAGGAGAATTTTTGCGACAATTAAAATTATGAGGAAGCTACAAACAAGCTTCGTCTTTGCAAGTAAAAAAAAATTTTTAGTCCTATTCTCAAATGCAATGAGTAGTATATTCGATAATATATTTTTTCATCATTAGGAAGCAAATATTTGTCGCTAATAATTTTAACAAAGCATTTCTGTCAACAATACATAATTTCTATAAATATTTTTATATTTATTGATCGAAGCTTAAATTTCCAACCAAATTGTATCCTCGACAAGATTCAAACTTCAATTTAAGAAAAAAATATTCTTCAGACATTAATTAATTAGAAGCAATGAAAATGATTAAAATCAAGCAAATTCTTCTTTTATTGAATCCAAAAATGTTGAAATACTTCTATGTGTCATATTCACCACTTCTGCACTATACATGTTTTCGTCAGTACATTCTCAGACGTTCCTCGCTATAAGTCATCAGTTTAGTAAGAGTGACACAGACTATAACAAAGTCAGAGTGAGAAGAAATTAAAAAAAAAAAAAAGAAAGAAAAAAGTTGGCAGCGGTGTTGCATATACGTGTGGAAGCGTGTTTGCACCGATAAGAGGATCGTTGCTCAACTTTTGACCTTTGCTTAATCGCTCGGGGCCCATGTCCAAAGAAAATAGTAGATAAGCCTCTTACCCTCAAAGCCCTGGCCTCCTCCCTTCTTCCCGTGTATTCAATGCACTCTGCCACTGCCACTAGTAATGCACAACTAGTGCAACGCGTTGCACGATGGTGATATGCTCGTTTCTCTGCTGCACACCAGTAAATTTCTTTCAAATCTAGTGCAATAGTATTTACACACTGGTGTATATAAATCTCGTGGAACGCTGAAAAAAGAGAAAAAAAAAAAAAAAAAAAGAATATCTCAAAGTGCGTGAGATAAAAAAGAAAATAAAGATGAAATAAAATAAACGAGATAGCAAGTGATAAAAATAAAAACAAGTGCAGTTGGAATGAAACGATTGGATTTTTCGGGTAGGCATGCAAGGGGGTTACCGGCCCCTTCGACTGCTTCTCACATTCGCCTTCTTATTTCTCTTGTATCTTCTTCTTATTTCAATTTGATCGAACCCGTTCAACGACTAGAAGTGCTCTGGTCTGAATACTGAAATAACTGTGTCTAATCCAGTGAAATCGCTTTCACAAAACCATTATTTATATTTATTTAAAAAAAAAAAAAAAGAATTGTGACGGCCAACATTTGATATAACAATTAGTACAACTGTAACTGTTTGTCAAACCAGTAAATTATATTTAATTTACTGGTTTGATGTACAATTAATAAATGGTATATGAAATTTTTTTGAAAAGTGGTGTTTAATATAAACGTAAATTAATATTATTCCTAAATTGTGTATTTAATGAACGAAGTAAAGTGATTTGAGCTAGGTAAATCAGTGGTAATTTTTGGATAACTGACCCTGTAAAGTTTTATATATTTAATAATAGTAGTGAAGAGTATTTTACTCGTTACATATAATTTCATTTAATCATGGTAATAATGAAAATTATAGTAGTTCATACTTTATTTCTTATAGAGAAAGCTTTTCATCTATAACGCAACACTAAAAAATAATTTCGTATAAACGCAGTTGTGATTTTCACAAATATTGTTATTTTGTAAAATTGCAAGTGGCAAAAAAAAATGAATCCATTTTTCAAAAATCGTATCAAATTGAAACAAAAAAAAATAATTAAACAAAAAGTCAAGCTTTTAATTTTTTTTAACGATAAAAACTGTATTGCAAAAGGAAATAACAATTTTTGAAAAAAGAGAGAAGTGAAAATACACATTTTTTTTTTTTTTATAAAAGAAGAAACTTACAAACTTTTCTTTTGTAAAATTCTGAAAAAAAAAAAAAATGTGTGGACGATAACGTTTTTGTCAAAAGCACAAAAATGTCAAGCGAAATCACATTATATACAGACGAAATTTTGGCAAGTGTTCTTATTTTTCACTGTGCGGATAAACTGCGAGTGAGCTGAGAACGAAACCACTATGCCACTGCCCGCTCCTTGTTTTTCTCGTTGGCATCGCGGACTCGTTTTGTTTATTTATTTTTCTTTTCTTTTCTTTTTTTACTTGGGCCATCCCTCACTGCGACGTTCTCGCGTTCAGACGTACCGCGCGCTCTCCGCGAAATCCCTGTGGGGTGTATAGAGAATGCTCCTCTCTCGCGCGCGAGTCACACACGTGCCTCACGTATATGACTCTACGACGTGACGCAGCCCGAGAAATTTCACGAGGTGGACGAACCTACGGGCGTCCCTGGAATGTCGGACTCTTCGACCGAGAGTTGCGTGCTTTAATTCTCCTCTCTGGTTTGCAAACATCTTTTTCTCGGTTTCGTTGACTCGGTGCATGTGCACTTTCAAACAGTAGTTGTCATACGATTATTATCATGATTTCAAAGTATTCCATAAATACGAGCCATTTTTAAGTGTTGCCACTGAAAATCGGAGATATTATTAAAAGGTATGAGTTAGGATTTTTTTTAAATTAATTTTTGTTCACATGGATTTTCAGATGTATGAGTTTATGCGTGAAAATGACTATTTATGGTCTCTAAATAGTACATTACGATACGTGGGCGAAAAAAACTTTTTTTTAACGAGTGTGTTTGTACTACGAACCGAAGGTGAGTGTTGCAATTAGACGAGTTGAAAAAAAAAGTTTCTCCCACGAGTTTCGTATACAATTTTATGCCACGAGTGCGAGAAGTAGGCACTTCTCGCACCGCGTGGCATAATAGTATATTACGATACGAGGGCGAAAAAGATTTTTCTAACGAGTGCGAGTTTGCAGCCCGAGCCAAAGGCGAGTGTCGCAATCACACGAGTTGAGAAAAAGTTTCTCGCACGAGTTTCGTACACAAGTTTATCGCACTAGTGCGAGAAGTAGGCACTTCTCGCACCGCGTGGCTTAAAGTATATTTCTACTGAAGTTTTGCCACGTAATTTTTCTTCTACAATAATGCTGAAGTATTTATTTTTATTTATTTATTTATATTTATACTAGAAAATAACAAAATTGACAATTGTCGTCATGTTTAAAAATTTGTGAGTGTGACATTGAACGTATACATAAGAAATAATCAGACATCGTTCCGATCGATTGGAATTCGCTGAAAAAATCAATGCAACGAGATATATCAATGTCAGGATGTTTTTTTTTTATCAGCCATTCGGCAGCAGTGATATTTTTAAATTCGATTTGTTATGATTTGTTCAGAATATGTCTGCTATTTTGCTATTGACTCGAAACGAACTACCAGAGATATCGTATTTTCATCAAGTTTTTCCCCGAAGGAAAGACGTCATATATCACTCAGAAATTTATTTACAAATGGGTATAATTCAATTTTTATTTCAAATGCTTTCATTTACCGATATGTATCTTTTTTTTTTTAACTATTTGGCTATAACTTTAATTATCTAGGATCACTTCAATTTCCCAAATTCAAAATCAATGTTCTTGGTATCCTTCAATGACGTTGGTTCTCTTTTTAGAATTTTTTTTTTCGCCACTTACTATAGCGTACGAATATGATGAAGCACGACGACAACTTACTCGTGACCTGGATGAAAAAAAAAAATCCACATTGAAGATATAAAAAAACATTGATTTTGAATAAAACTCATGCCAAAAAGCTGTGAATTAATTAGAAACAAAATAAATTGTTCGACAAATTTGAAAACTTTTCTTTTTATCGGATATATAATAATTATAAAGAAATTTCGAATAATTGTAAAATTACATTTTTGTATTTTAACGAATGATTGAAAATTCGTATATTAAATTAAAAAAATCTCTTCAAGATAAAAATTTCAGAATTATAATAAAATTCTTCTAATAATGATATATGAATTCAAAAAATTAGAGAATTCATTTCATGTCAAAAAATGAATTTTAATACTAATTTATTAAACAATTATTTTTTCACCAATTCATTTATAACCCTTTGACATTATTATTATTATTATTATTCCAAATTATTGTTCTCAGTGTCTTCAGTGACACTGCTATTTTTTTTTTTGTTTCATTATTTTCTCTCGGCCCTGACTATAGTACGAATATGATGTAGTACGACGACAGCTTACTCGTGATGTTGATGACACTGTCCAAGGTTGTCCCAGAGAGATCAGTACTGCGTCTCCCACGTCTACTTTTTTTTCCAGAGGATTATCCCCTTTATCGCTTTATCCCCCTTATCGGGCGCAGATTGCCAAGCGGTCGACTCACGCCGGTCTGGTCTCACATTGTTTACGCCGTGGTGCTCGACGCTTACGGCCTTACGCTATATTAGAGATACTATAGAGATCGGGCGCCCCGCGACCCAACACTATACTATCATTAGTTCAAACAAACTACGTCACGTTCAACATTAATTTATTTTATTTTAGTTTAATCAAGAAATCAAAACATCTCTATACACTACGAGTGTCAGTGTGTACAAAAAAAATTCCGAATGTGACAAAACAATTTAAATGTCATGTCGCTTTCGAAACCACTTTCAGCCCAAATTTTGACAATAATATCGACTTGACAACGTTCAAATGGTCCTTTTTGAAAACTGTGATGAAAAACGCAAAAAAAATCGCAAACTCGGAGGTCCGATTTTTATCAATTATTATATAAAAAAAAAAAAAAATAAAAAAAATAATAATAATAATAATAATAATAATGTGTAAATCTAATAATAATAATAATAATAATCATGTGTAAATCTAATAATAATAATAATAATAATCATGTGTAAATCTGCAAAAAAAAAAAAAATAGGATACACGATGATAAAACTAGGAGAGTTTACACACGTTGAAGATTGAATCGCTTGTTTACTTATTCTGTGCCCTAATCTCTCTGTGTTGTTATGCGTTCTCTTCTATCGTCGTTGCATTTCTTCTCTGTTCGTAGTTACGATGCCGATACGATTTTCCTGACGAAAGCCGACATAATCGAGACGCGGAACGATAAATTCTCTGTAATACATGCTGCTATATGTGAGATAATGAATTGTGCTGATGAGAAACGAGAGTTTATATCGAATGAACGACTGTTTGACGCCTGCTGCTGCTGCTACTGAACCGCGACGTAGAGTTTGCCATACACGTTGCGATTCGCAGCAGCAACAGAATCAGTATATCAACGGTGCGTGAAGAACCTGACCCATCTATACAAACGCTCTAGCACCTCGTCACTCGCTCAGGAGTATAGTAAAAGTGGCGTATATATCAGTGTTTATTTTCCATTCAGAATATTCGTACAGAATATTCTGTTAAATAAGTAGAAGGTACTTCTTAAAAAAATAACAATGATTAATTGTTGTGGTTAAAATGTTAATATTTTTAAAAATTAATTATGAATAATTTACATGAATTTGAATGTTTATGTAATATTAGTGATAAATCCATTATCATTTAGTCTTCAGTATTTCAAATATATTTTCATTTAATGAATTGTCCATTCATAGGAAAGATAAAAACTGACTTTTCTTTTGAAAAAAAGACATATTATTATTTTACAATACAAGGAATAGGGATGAGCTTTCCATTGAAGCAATAAGTATTTTTAATACTTTTTAAAAGAAAACAAAACGATGATTCATTATTGTGCTTAAAATGTTTATATTTCTCGAGTAATTACGAATAATTTAAATGAATTATTCTTTTAGAATGAATTTGAATGTTTATGTAATATTAGTGATAAATCCATTATCATTTAGTCTTCAGTATTTCAAATATATTTTCATTTAATGAATTGTCCACTCATAGGAAACATAAAAACTCACTTTTCTTTTTAAAAAAAGACATATTATTATTTTACAATACAAGGAATAGGGATGGGCATTCCATTGAACCAATAAATATTTTTAATACTTTTTAAAAGAAAACAAAACGATGATTAATTATTGTGCTTAAAATGTTTATATTTCTCGAGTAATTACGAATAATTTAAATGAATTATTCTTTTAGAATGAATTTGAATGCTTATGTAATATTAGTGATAAATCCATTGTCATTTAGTCATAGAAGTATTTCAAATATATTTTCATTTAATGAATTGTCCATTCATAGGAAACATAAAAACTGACTTTTCTTTTTAAAAAAAGACATATTATTATTTTACAATACAAGGAACAGGGATGGGCATTCCATTGAAGCAATAAATATTTTTAATACTTTTTAAAACAAAACAAAAAAATGATTAATTATTGTCCTTAAAATGTTTATATTTCTCCAGTAATTAAAATCTCCAATATAGGAAACATAAAAACTGAGTTTTCTTTTAAAAAAAAGACAATTCATTATTTTACAATACCCGTAAATTCACAACCAAAAGATTAATTTGATTTTAATTTCATAATGGATTTTGGAAAAAATAAAATAATGAGGAATCAATTTCCAGGCTTGTTTTAAATGATATTTGTGCGAAACAGCGAATGAACAGAATGAAAAGAAAAAGTGTTGAGTACTCGATAGATTTTCATTATATTTTCTATCAATCTTAGTTTAATATTACTTCAGTTATATATACAACATTTCAACTACATATCCTTTAATTTGCGTGGTCATGAAAGTCATATTTCTGAAAATTCAAAGTGCCATAGAATTTTAAACGCATAGTCGATTTGCGTCAAATTTGAAACCAAATCGTGTCCTAAGTTAATCCAAATGTCAATCAAATTTCATCTAAATCTGAGAAAAAATTTTGAATTTTTTTTTTTAGCCTCAACAAGTTTTTGTCTGTCCGGAGAAAAATCGAAATTTACCAACATGGCATTCATTCATTGGGGAGTAGATTCATCTTTGATAATCAATTAAAATTTTCATATGATTGAAAACAAATCGATCGATTTTCGCCAAATTCAACACTAATTATTATTCAATGATAATTCATTTGTGTTTCATAAATTTTCATATTTCATAAAGTTGTAACACATAGAAACACTTTTTTTTTCTCTTTTTTTTTGCCATAAAATTTAAAGTCTTTGAACGATTCACAACAAATTCAATCCCACGCATTGTTAAATGATTGTCAAGTTGTGTTCCAAATTTGAGCAACGCGGTCTCTCAGAAAGTATGAAAAATTCAATCCTTGATATCTCAAGAACGGCTCCATCAATCGAGCTGAAATTTGGCAGACATGTGGAACAGTTCGGAGACATTTATTTGCAATAATTTTCAAGAGAGTTTCAAACCCTTGCTCGGTTTTTATTCGATTTTGAATTTTTCGAAAAAATCTCTGTACGCGCTCTAGCTGTCGTTTTTAGCTATCGAGGTAAATTAGTTCTTTCCAAGTAAAAGCAACATTAAAAGACAATTGGTATTGAACTCGAGATGAATCTTTAAATAGATTCGATTTTTATGGAATTCTGAAGTTTTGGAAAAATGAACATTTTCCTCCAAATCACGTCGACTTCTTTATTCAGCTGGAACAAAATTTGAGCTGTAATACAGTAAAAAAAAAACAAATTGAAATTTGTGTAATTTTAACAGAAAGATTACGTCACAATACGTTCAGAGAAAAAAGTATATAAATGTATACATAATACATTAAAAATGCTACATTTTTTCAAAATCATTTTGACAAACAAAAGTGTACTTTTTTAAAATCACTTTTCACTCAACAGAATTATTTCTTTTTTTTTTAATTCAACAAATTTACAAGGCTTCTTTATACAAAGATTTACACAATCTTTGTGTTACTAAAAAAATTAATATACAAATCCATAAAATAAAAATTTCAGTCAAATCTGCCCAATCTTACATATCCTTTTTTTTCCTCACTGTTTATTAGTGTATTAAAAAAAAAAAAAATTGCCAGCTAATGGTAATTAAAAAAAGTGATTAAAAAAAAAAAAAAAAAAAAAGAAACTTCAAAAAGAAAATAATAAATAGCGAATAAATTCGGTGCATGTGCCCTGAATATGGGATTATAAAATATCGACAATAGTTGTCGAAGATGAATCCAGGATTAATAGAAAAAAAAGAGAGAGTAGGAGTCGGGAGAAGATATGCGCTTGTAAAATGTGCATGCATATGTAAAAGCCCGCGGGTATAGCGGGCTATACGGGGTCTGGGTGGAGGAGCGCGAGCGGCGCGGCGCCGAGCCGCCGTTCTGGGGCTATAAGTAAGTCTCGCTCGACCAGCCGCGGCTTAATGTCGTTGCCGCGTTCGTGGCGCCAAGAAGAGGTCGGACCCGCGACACTTCGCATCTGTCTTTCGCTCAGACACTCGTTCACGAAAAAAAAAAAAAAAAAAAACGATAAACATACATTAATAACATTTAAATAATCGCTCACGATTCTGCAGCAGTAATCCTTTGAAAAATCGTCAATCTATAACCCAATTAAAAAAAAATTAAAAAAAAAAAAAAAAAACAGAAAACTTGAGTTTAGTAAAATAAAAAAAAAATCGAAAGTGCAGTGCAGTGCATAATCACGAAAGTGACACAGTGTGATACGACCTTAATCGATTGTAATATTTCACTTGAAATAAAGACAAAAAAAAAAAAATGAAAGTTCATTGATTAAAACATTGAATTTGAAATTACAAAAATTAATCATAATTACAAACCGGTGATTGATTAAGAATTTCTATTCAAGATTTAAAAATGAAGGGTCATTGATTACAACATTTTTTGATTGGAAATAAAAAATGAAGAGTGATTGATTAATTTTTTCGGTGAATTAATTTAATTTAAAAAAAAACACTCAACAGTGATTGCAGTATTTTGTTGCAAATAAATATTCAAGGACTTTAAAAAAAAAAGTAATAAAAATTTTTTTCTCAAAAAATCTAGGAACCAAGTGAATGTGCATGAGAAGTGCAGGAAACGGAGTAAAAGCTCGCCCAGGGCAGTGGAGGGACCCCGTGCGGGAGCAGAAGCAAGAGCAGTTGCAGGAGGGCGACGTTGATTGATTGCCGCGGGTGGGGAAGGTCCGGATAGAATCGAGTCGAAAACCGCTCGACGCGCCGAACCAACTGGAGGAGAGGGTTGCCCGTGTCGGCTGCGACGCGCATGGTCCGTCGAGGATCATCGCGGATGGTTATTCGATTATTTCGATGCTGGTTTATTAGAATAACGGAGTGTCGCTCGCAGGAAAAGAGAAAAAAAAACGGAACGGAGAGAAAAAAAGAAAACAATAAGATAGATAATCGATTTATTATTTATTGGTTGATTTATTAATTAATTAATTAATTAATTGATATAATACAGAAAAAAAAAAAATAAATAACGATGTCGGGCCTTCTGTACACGCTTCTCGGGCTCGCTGCTAGCTCCAGCCTACATTGCGCCGTGCGACGTGAGATAAGTCCGTGCACGTGCCGTCAGCAAGATTTTTCAACCCCCGTTGTACAGGCGAGCACAGCTGCCTCTGTGGCTACCGATTTAAATGGCAATAATAATGCCAATCCGATTCATGGACACAGCGAGAGAATTGAAGTTGTTTGCGAGAGAATGGAGTCGTTTGGACAAGTTGCCGATGCACTGAGGGGAAAATTCACAGCCGAACAACAGATCACGCTTAAGGTCGCGCATTCACAGCTCAGGGATATATCGAGGCACGACTTCAAGGAACTTCGCATGTCCATCACGAGACTCGAACTCAATCATGATCATCTTGGGTCAGTTGAAACTCTTTTTTTTTTCGTCTGTTTTTTTTTTTTTTTTTTTTTTTTTTTTTTTGCTGCCTCGTAGAGGAAGCTTTGTTTTTTTGAAATTTTTGGTTTCTCGAGGTTTTTGTGTTAGGATCACTCTAAATGGTCTTAAACATCGAGAAAAGTGGGTTGGAAAAAAGAACTCGAACTCAATCATGATCATCTTGGGTCAGTTGAAACTCTTTTTTTTTTCGTCTGTTTTTTTTTTTTTTTTTTTTTGCTGCCTCGTAGAGGAAGCTTTGTTTTTTTGAAATTTTTGGTTTCTCGAGGTTTTTGTGTTAGGATCACTCCAAATGGTCTTAAACATCGAGAAAAGTGGTTTGGAAAAAAGAACTCGAACTCAATCATGATCATCTTGGGTCAGTTGAAACACTTTTTTTTTTTCGTCTGTTTTTTTATTTTTTTTTTTTGCTGCCTCGTAGAGGAAGCTTTGTTTTTTTGAAATTTTCGTTTTCTCGAGGTTTTTGTGTTAGGATCACTCCAAATGGTCTTAAACATCGAGAAAAGTGGTTTGGAAAAAGAACTCGATCTCGATCATGATCATCTTGGGTCAGTTGAAACACTTTTTTTTTTCGTCTGTTTTTTTTTTGCTGCCTCATAGAGGAAGCTTTGTTTTTGTGAAATTTTCGTTTTCTCGAGGTTTTTGTGTTAGGATCACTCCAAATGGTCTTAAACATCGAGAAAAGTGGTTTGGAAAAAAGAACTCGAACTCAATCATGATCATCTTGGGTCAGTTGAAACTCTTTTTTTTTTCGTCTGTTTTTTTATTTTTATTTTTTTTTGCTGCCTCGTAGAGGAAGCTTTGTTTTTTTTTGAAATTCTCGTTTTCTCGAGGTTTTTGTGTTAGGATCACTGTAAATGGTCTTAAACATCGAGAAAAGTGGTTTGGAAAAAGTCTAAATGATTTGAAAAAAAAAAATTCAAAGTATCGTATCTCAAAATACATAATTATTTGTGACAATTTTTCCACGGGATTGAAATATCTGTTTGGATTACATTCGATTTTGAAAAAAATGTCTGTACGTGCTCTAGCTGCCTCAATTTTTTTAGCTGACGAGCTAAATAGTTATTTAAAAATGAAAATCGGTATTTAATTGGAGCTGAATCTATACATGTGTATATTTTGAATTTTTCAAAAATTAATGTCTCGCAATAACTCAACATCAGTTACCACCAAAACAACTGAAATTTTCTATTAACGAAAAATCATATTCAGCGGTGCTAACGCATCAACTTTGATAACGATCGATAAAAGGTATCGAATTTTATAGGAATTAAAATATTTTTGTTTCAAAACCGTTTCTACTTTCGAAAGATCTGACAAAATGGACTAAAACTTCTGACACTCTGGGCTTAAAAATATACAGAATATTTGGTATACCAGATTTGGTGCAATTCGGCAACGCGGTTTAAATTATATAAAACATTTCATTTTTTTTTGTATTCACTATTGAATTCAAATTTTAAAGATATAAAGAAATAGTGAATGTTTTTATTTTTAAAAGATTGCAAAAATCAGCAAGAAATTATCTAAAAATCAAGAGACGCGGCCGCGTCTCGAGACAAATACATATATATATATTTATGACACGCAGTGCGAGAAGTGCTTACTTCTCGCACCGCGTGAAATAATAGTATATTACGATACGAGTGCGATTAAACTTTTTCTTGACGAGTGTTACAATCACACGAGTTGAGAAAAAGTTTCTCGCACGAAGTTTGTATATAATTTTATCGCACTAGTGCGAGAAGTACCAACTTTATCGCACTTAGTGCGAGAAGTGCCTACTTCTCGCACCGCCTGGCATAGAGTTGTATATTGTATAATAACGGTGTGATTGTGTTAAAACTTTTTATACGTTTCTTCGACATTACTCTTAATTACTTATTTATTATAAACTAAAAACATATTATTTTTTTTGAATTTGTAAAAAGAAGGTTCACTGTAGTACTTCGCAAATTTATAAAATGTATATATAAATTTTTTTTTTTTTTACAAATTCACGAAATAAAATGATTTTAGTTGATAATTAATGTGAATATATACATCAATTTCCACTATAAGTGTAATAAGTAAGCAATATCAAGTTATCAAAACATACTTCACATGTTTTTAATTTATTTCACAACTTTTTCTAAATACAGGTGACTGCTTATGCTTGTGTCAAGTTTTTTTTTTTGTCGTACTTTGTAAATATCCTTAAAACAAGGAAATGCTTTTCAGTTGCAAAGCATCACTATTTTTCTAATTTACACAAAATTTCCTCTACGAGGAAATCTAGATCGACAAACATACTTCCTCATGGAGGTAGCTTTGTGAAAATTAAAAAATAATGAAGAAGTAATGTGCAACGTTCTACGTTAGACATTGTGTGTGTGTGTTTTTAAAATTTTTAAAAATCTCTTCTAATTTCATATAAAAATATATGTGAATTAATCTAATAGAAAAATACTTTTTTTTAAATTAAAATTAATAAAAAGTTTCATTCATTATTTTCGATCAGCCTCTGTAAACAGAATTTTATTACATCTTTCTGTATCTGTTAATATTTTTATGATGTTTTTATAGAATTTGAAAATTAGCAGACTTTTTGAAAATTCGTGTTTGTTTAAACGTCACGTTTCAAACATGCACTGAACGTACTCCCAGATATACGTGACTGTATATTGTAGTTCCTGTTACACGTATCGTAAAGTCGATGGCGAGAAAGCGAGAGAGGGAAAGAGGAAAAGAGAGCACCGATAACCTTCTTATCCAAATCTCAAAGTTTGCGCCTCTCTGTTTCTCTCCTACAACGTATATCGTAAAACGTTATTATTGTTATCACGTAGCGTAGTTATGTAAAATTGGTATCAGAACGTACACCCTTCACGAAAGGAAAAAAAAAAAGGAATCGCAGCAGTTAAATCCCTCAAATCTGTTTATTTTTTATAATACAAAGGGCCACAAGTATATTTTACTGCAAGTCCTTTAAAGTAAAACAAATAAAAATAAAAATATATTCAAAGCACTAAAATACTATTCGCAAGAATATTCTAATCGTATTTTTAAAAAATCTGCATATTCGAATCATAACAAAATGTGCAAGTTTTTTTTTTTTAATATAATTTATTAAATCTATTTTTTATTTAATAAAATAATCAAAATAGCGATATAAATAATCACTAGCAGAGAATATTTCGTATATTGAAAAAAAAAAAAACAAAAAATGTTTATTTGACAAACAGGAAGAATTTGCCCGAAAATTTTTGAAAGCCAGAACGTTCTTTAAAAAAAAGAAATCCTCAACAAAACAACTGTTAATCTCTGAAAGTAATAAAATAATTTTACAAACTAGAATAAAGTCCCATTTGTTTAGTTATCCACCTGAAACCAGAAATTCAGTTGATCAATATTCATTTTTCTCTTAATTCCTACCAGACTTTTTGACATCTCTAAGAAATCATTAGAATTACACGTTATCGAATGAAATGAGTCAGTCTAGGCGGTTTGCCGGCACTCCCAGTTACAGTCTGACCTAAGCGCGCCGTGACTACTTGCGCGTAGCCACCTCTCCTCTTAACGATACACGTGGATCGTCGCTTGCTGTTTCTAACACGTTGCTTTATTCTGGCATAAATTTTTCCATTCGGACAGGGAATTTCCCGCGCCGACACGATATGAAGGTCTCGTCTTCGTTACTTTGCTACACAAACTCGTCTATTACTATATATATATATATATATACGTTTTATTGGCTAATCTCTCGACTTATCTACACGCAATATTACATGAAAATTAATAATGTGGCACATGGCAACGCGTATTAATTTTTTGATTTGCAATTCTCAAGTTCCTTATCGTAAATCCGATAAGGCGAGTTAGAAAAAAAATGGAATGAGCGAAATTAGTGCATTGGATGCACTAATTTCATTCCATATGCTGGAAATAATAAAAGGCAAGTAAGATAATGGATTTATGACAGTAGGAATGAAAGTAGATTTTTTTTCTATTTTAATATAAGAAAATTTATCTACAAACGAACACTATTTTATTTTGTTAACTACACGAAAAAAAAAAGTTGCATAGTAGAATCTGCAAAGCCTCTCAGGAAGCGTTATATCCAAAACTCGATGATTTTGAGTCATGAAAATGTGCAATGTGTCAGATCATTTATTTTTGAACATGTGCGAAATTGGTGAATTTTAAGAAAATTGAAAAAAAATGTGAAGTTCTTTGAAATACAAATTGTAAATTGTAAATTATAAATTGTAAATTGTAGATCTGTTGCTTGAATTATAGGATTAAAAAAAAAAAAAAAAAATTGTAAAAATGCAAATTTTAGAAGTAAAGAATTTTTATTTCTCTGTCACACACACCTATAGAGACCTTTTTTCTAAACCATTTTTCTCGACGTTTTAGACTACTTTGAGTATACTGACATAAAAATCTCAACATAATTTAAAAAAAAAGGAAACAAGGCTTTTTCTATGGCAAAAGTAAAAAAAAAACATGTTATGTCCTTTTATAACGTACTTATTATCATTTTTACAAAAAAAAATTACAAACCCTGACTCTTTATGAATAATAAAATACTTTTCTTATTAACTCTATTTAGTTCTGTATAATAAAATAATAAAACGTATAATAAAACTGCATTGAGATACCTTATGGAAGGACTATAATCTGATGCTGGATTTTATTTTTTATTAATTAATAAATTATATATTATATATTTAAAAAATTATATATTTTAATAAATAAATTATATAACACTTCTACATTTAAAAAAAATCTGTTGAGAGGTTTAAATTTCATGGAGATTTAAAAATTTCAAAAAGCTTGCGAATGCGATTTTTCTAGCAGACAAATTTTTTCATCCACAAACAAGCCTCCAAAGTAGAGTCTTGTAAATTGCTTCCTCATTATTTTACACTTTTTAGATTATTCAGTATTACACAACATATTTATATGAAAATTATTAAAATAGTACAAAAACCAATGTCACATATTATTGTGTCAACCTTTAGACAGAACTTTTTGACATTAAAATTTATCGTCCAATGAGAAAACGTATTGAAAAATAAATTGAGTACTAGAAGAAGAAGAAGAAAAAAAACAAACAAAAAATCGTAGATTCCGTAAGATGTCTTGGCTGTGCGTACACTAAATTCACGCTCCCCCTCGCCCCTGTACTACGGCAAAATAAATAGAGATAAGCATGAAATCGTGAGCCTGACCTTTTCGGCAGGGTGTTGAGAGTTGCTCCGAAGTAATATACGTCGGTGGATACAAAAGCGAGAAATCGTACAATGAGAGGAAAAGCGCGAAAGAGAGACGAACGAAGGAGGCTCCTATCGCGTCGTGCTACATTTATCATTGGTAGTAATTAAATAATAACTCACAACGACCCGGTATTAAGTGAATAATGAGGCGATAAAGAGAACGGCCGCTCTCGGAGAGTTTCTTTCGAGTAATTTTGCGAGGCACAGCCGAGCCGACCGAACTCTTCGCTTATATCGGCGTGTACACATCATTATATCTCCTCTTTAGACAATATTCGACAATTGTATGGGCGTAAATTGATTCATCAGCGAAAATTATGATTTATCACTGTATGGACATCATTGGAATTTCCGTGCATCTGTATGTCTGAGCATTTTCATCCACGTCATCAAATTCATGCACGTAAATGTAATTTGTAGAAAGTGATAAAATACAAATACAATAATGTATCGTGTTCTCCTATCTTTGATATCAGAATGTACTTCTCATTTTACTGGAAAATACACTCCGATAAATCGTGGTGAGCCTGGTAATTAATAAGGGAAGAGGGAGTCACATAAAAATGAATTTTATTGAAAAATATTTTCCACTTGTTTGGTTGCTGATAGTAGAAAACAAAAATACTTTTAAATGTTTAAACGAAGATTTTTTTTGTTGCATAAGCATTCTATGTAGTTAGGGTGAAAAAGATACGTTTTTTTACGTATTTCCTTATTTCTGTTAGTGTGCAATTTTTTTTTTTATATCATACTCAAATTTGGTACACCAGTTGATTGTTATTAGGTGAAGTTTGAAATTGAATTTGGCGTAAATCGGTCAGGGCGTTCAAAAATACTTTTTTTTTGCTTTAATTCTCATAAATGTTGGGCTGACATTTTTTTTACACATAATGGACAATTGAACAATGATTTGTGTAGAATTTGGCAAGAGTCGAACGAGTGGTTCCAAATGTATGAGAATTTTAATTTTCTTTTTAAATGCCTGCAATTAACGTCATAAATTCACGATAATTGAGTAAATTTCATTTTTTCTTCCCGAAAAGAAGCCTCCAAAGTGGAAATTGCTTCGTCATTACTTTGTACCTTTGACAAAGCTACTTCTATGACCAATCTAGATCAATTTTGGCATCTTTATAATAGGATCTCCATCAAATGTAGAAAATAATCAGAAAGTCATTTCCAAGGTTCTACTTTGCAAGCTTTTTTCAGCTCGAAAGACATTTAAAAAAAAATACAAATGTCCGAAGTAGATTTTTCAAAAAATTCATAATGCTGTAAAATTTGCCTGAAATTTGTGCTCAATTTAAGCTAAATCTACCAACATTTTTTTTCCTTGACAGCATTTTTTTTTTTAATCAATCAAAATTGAAATTTACCAACATCGTTACTTTTCAAAGTAAAGAAAGCGAATATGTTTTAATGTCAGTCCATTAGCACACAAAATTTCAGCCTGATATACCTATGAATTTTTTTCAAAATTTTCAAAATACTATAAAATTTGAACCTCTCAACCGATTCTCGTAAATTACAATCCCAAACGTTGCTGCATGATAGTCCGTTTACGTAACAAATTTCAAAAAGACACATACAAAAAATGAGCAACAGTTATCGCGCTAACAATTAGACTGTATTTTTCTAAATCACTTTTCTCGACGTTTTGGTCCATTCTGAGTGTTCCGACATGAAAATCTCAACGACAATAAAAATTTTCACGAAAACAAAATTTCCTCTATGAGCAAGCAAGCATTTAATGTAATTGTAAAAAAAAAGTCACATAAATAATTGTCACTTTATAGTTGCTAAACCGATCATTTCTCTACTCTTATATTATTTTCATTCATTCATATTCAGATAATCACTAATAATAATTGTTGTACATTTTTCTTGTTGCAGTTCTGTGGATGGGGAAGTATTCGCTGGATTAGGTCGAACGCAGTATCTGAGCTTAGCGGACAACGAGGTGCCCTCGATACCGCGGCATATCCTGTCCCATTTGTCCCTCCTGCGGACACTCGATCTATCCAGAAATCGGATAAGTCGAATCGATTCGGATGACTTCAAGGTGAGCCGAGTCATCGATTTTCCACAGCAACACCAATTAGCAGTGTTGATTGATGTTTTAACTAATTATGCATTAACCGCGAACTGAAAGAAATATTCATTAGGAGTCGTGCGAGACATTCAATTCTAACGAATTATTCACTATCTTAAGATTCCAATTTTGTCTCACATAAATTATTCTCATGAGGACACAGTGATTCAGAAGCAATATCTATAATTCACAATTTTATTGGCAAGGTTCGTTATATTTTCGCTGAAAGATTATAAAAATGACAAAGCTTCGTTTACGAGAGTCATTGGTCAGTCAGTTCTCGATAGCAAAGATACTATAATATTCTTTTTTCTTTTTGCAGCGGTAATTAAGTGAACCGAGTCATGTACAAATGGACATATTTGTTATATTTAAAAGAAAATATTTTTTCGTCGTCCCGTCTAGACTTCAAATGTTCGTTTTTGTTAATAGTGTTTTAGAGATTTTTTTCGGAAGAAATAAAAAATGTCCAAGTTTCTGAAAAAAAAAAAACCAATTTTTATGTCCAGCAATTAAAAATCAATGCTTCGGAGAAGTTGCAGAATTTTTTAAATAAATTTCCACAAAACTATACTTCAAAATGAAAAACTTCTGCATACATTTTTTTTACGATACGACTTATATCCAAGAAGATGCAACCGAAAGTTTTTTGATGCAATTTTTAAAAAAATTTTTTTAAGAAAGGTGAAAAATTTGAAAAAAATGGAGCATGTTCATTGCAAAAGCCAATCAATTCTCAATATAAAAATCCTTCCAAAAAAAAAAAAAAAAAAAATACAATTTTGGAGGACTTCTAATCGGTTCACACCTTAACCACTCAAGTTTCATCAAATTTAACTTCCACTACATTTATTTTTTAAGAATGCAAAGTAAAATTCTCCACACAATTTTAGGAAGTCAAAATAAATAAAAATTACCCCATAAAACGGACTTTCTAAAAAAAAAAGGAAAATAACATGAATTTGCAAAGTTCTGAAATACATCCGTTGTAAAAATATGTTCTCTACAATAGAATGCTTGCAATCTTTTTTTCTAACACAATTATTGCTACATAATTGAAAGGATGGAAGTACATTAGAGCGATTAAAAACGTTCATTGTACAAGGTGAGGGAATCTCACGGACGTGCGTGTATAGATGTTACAAAATCTCACGCGATTGATGCGCGCCGGGTTAACTGACTGATATAGAGAATCGTATACCGGAGGGCAGGTCGCTGTAAACATGAATGCGTCACGTACACGATAAGCGAGACGATTCTCGTGGTGTCTCAGTGTTGGGCCACCGCGTCATATATTTCTCGTTCGTGCACTCAAGTCCGTTGGTTTCTCGACTTCTCCCCCCGAACCCCTTGTCTTTCTTGGATTTTCTTCGGTTCATGATAAATTAAACGAAACAAATAAGCGATTCTGAGTGCTCGCTTACTCGGGGACCAATGCCTCAGAGGAGAGTACATAGACAAATCGTAGAAGGAGAGGATGTGGCGGATAAGGAGAAACACCGATAATTTCTGATGATGAACGTCACCCACGTCGAGGATTGTACTATGCAAGCCGATAGAGACAAGGAGCTACGTGGCCTGTGGCTGTTTACGCTAAAACCCCCGGGGTTTGTCCGTCTCTCGAGTACATTTAACGACCACGTGAAACTGTTATGCTAACGATTCTTTTGATGTCTTTTACAGGATTTTTCCATCGACACGTATCGATCAGATGGGAGAAAAAGACGAATACTCAAAATGGGACAAGGAAAATCGCTGTTTATCAGATGCATCTGAATTTAAAATCCATGTTCAAAGTGGTATCAACAATGTTGTACAGTTTCTAGAAGTCTCGTTGTCAATAGTTTTGAGAAGCATTGCTGTGGATTGGTTTTGTCTTTTAGAGGAAATCGATCGTGTATCCGTCGCCAATGGAAATTTCTTCAATTTCCGACAATTCGACTTTGTAACGAGTTGGATGTGGCTGGTGTAGTCAAACGAATATTGGGCCAAGGCTTCAAATAAGCATTGAGCTAAAAAAGCGTCTTGCCAGCGTTGGTAGACTCTGAATAAAGGAGATCATTAAAAGCAATTAAAAGGAGACAATTTCTATTGAAAGCTTTTGAAACCGATTAATTTTCAATCGGAATTTTGTCGATTTGATCGATTTTTCTCATTGTCAGATTTCATTGAAAATTCTAAGTAGAGCAGCGATGTGTCGTTCCTCGTTTTATTACAGCAGCTGTTGTCTGTAAACATAGACATCGTATCCTCTAGATGTTATGTCTACATTTACTCTGCATTCAATGCGGATGCAAGCAGTGAGGATTCAGTAGAAGAACTGGTGATTAAAACAAAAAACAACCCGGGGCGGTAATAATTTGTTGACGAGTTCATCTTCCGACCTTGCAATTTCGAACTTAAATAATGAAATTGCGAATTACGAAGAATGTGACACGGGACAGATAAAACTTCTATTTAGCGACGAAGAATTATCAGAAGCGCAAACAAGTCTCTCGGATGTATCGATGATATCATAATAAAAAAAATATTCCATTCGTATGAATTTCTTCTATCTTTATTAAAATCTTCTCTTTTGATTTTAATTATCAATGTTAGAAATACGTGTAAGTGCTAGATCGCATTTGACGTCTAGCCTGAGCTAGTACTGGTTTGTAGCTAAAGCTTGATGAGTTGCAATCCCGGACTTGCACAACCTCGACCGACCGAAAACCAACGGCTGGTTGATGCATTATGTCAACCCTAACCCGACCATTTGATTTCAATTTACATCTAAAGCTCGCATTTGACGTCTAGCCTAAGCTAGTACTGGTTTGTAGCTAAAGCTTGATGGGTTGCAATCCCGGACTTGCAGAACCTCGACCGACCGAAAACCAACGGCTGGTTGATGCATTATCTCAACCCTAACCCGACCATTTGAAGCCAATTTGCAGCTAAAGCTCGGATTTGACGTCTAGCCTAAGCTAGTACTGGTTTGTAGCTAAAGCTTGATGGGTTGCACACCCGGACTTGCACAACCTCGTCCGACCGAAAACCAACGGCTGGTTGATGCATTATGTCAACCCTAACCCGGCCATTTGAAGCCAATTTGCAGCTAAAGCTCGGATTTGACGTCTAGCCTAAGCTAGTACTGGTTTGTAGCTAAAGCTTGATGAGTTGCAATCCCGGACTTGCACAACCTCGACCGACCGAAAACCAACGGCTGGTTGATGCATTATTTCAACCCTAACCCGACCATTTGAAGCCAATTTGCAGCTAAAGCTTGCATTTGACGTCTAGCCTAAGCTAGTACTGGTTTGTAGCTAAAGCTTGATGGGTTGCAATCCCGGACTTGCACAATCTCGACCGACCGAAAACCATCGGCTGGTTGGTGCATTATCTCAACCCTAACCCGACCATTTGAAGTCAATTTGCAGTTGGAGCTCGAATTTAACGTCTGGCCTGAGCTAGTATTGGTTTGTAGCTAAAGCTTGATGCGTTGCACACCCGGACTTGCACAACCTCGACCGACCGAAAACCAACGGCTGGTTGGTGCATTATGTCAACCCTAACCCGACCATTTGAAGTCAATTTGCAGTTGGAGCTCGCATTTGACGTCTAGCCTAAGGTAGTACTGGTTTGTAGCTAAAGCTTGATGGGTTGCAATCCCGGACTTGCACAACCTCGACCGACCGAAAACCAACTGGTTGATGCATTATGTCAACCCTAACCCGACCATTTGAAGTCAATTTACAGTTAGAATTTGAACTCTTAACCATGTTTCAACCATTATACATAACACTATGATGATTCATTTATAACACGCACGCACGCAGATCCGGACACTTTTTCTAAACAACTTTAACATGAAAATTTCGAAAAATAAAAAAAATGCCCTGAAAACAAGGGTCGCTCTATAAGAAAGTAAAACGGTAGAGTCCCATTTAAATTGAGGTACTTTTTATGATTCCAGTACAATCCAACGATGCAACATCTGTTTCTGGCCGGAAATGCAATATCGGAGATGGTACCAGGTTCACTGCCGCCGCTCGTCAAGCATCTTCACGTTGGAAGGAATCACCTGAAGACCTTGAACCGTACTCTGCGGTAAGAGCGAGCATTATTGAATCGTAGACAAAGGAGAGTTCGTTGCTTCGAAGGAAGAAGATTTGAACCGGTTTCAGGCGGATCCGGACATCCTGTTTACTGCTATGCACCTATTGTCGACTACAGCTCAATTCGTCGGCAATGCAAATTTACTTTAATTGCCGACAATTCGACTTCGTAAACGAGTCCGTAGTTAAAAGATGAGAGACCAAACGACCATTTGTATAAAACATAATGCTCTTCCCAATCAAATTGGATTGTCCTGGATGCGTTTAATCATTACGATCAATCAATTTCAACGCCAATCACTCTCGCACTTTCGTCGTGAATCACAAATGACAGAATATCAAATTTCTCAAAAATGAATTATTATTCAACAGCGATCTGAATCAGCTCGAGTGGCTTCTCATTAATTCAAATGAGCTGGCGTCCTTGGATGGCGAACTTCCGGCCTCGGGTCACAATCTCAAGATGCTTTACGCCGCTGACAACGAACTCACACATTTACCCTCCGAGTTTCGTTATCTACATCGTCTTGAGACACTCTTTCTTCAGCACAACAAAATTCGAAGCCTGGACGGCACGCTTCACAAAGCGAGACGTCTCAAGTTTCTTGAACTTTCGTACAACGAGCTTCAAGAGGTGAGAACAATTAAAAAATTTTCTCTACACACAGTAAAAAGTATCTGCGTAAAATCGGAGTTCCAGATTTTTGAGTAACAATCATCGTTGTGCCAATTTTTTCACAAATTTCCAGTATGTTTCTGATTAATCTCAAAAGTAACACAAACATTGTGCAAAGTTAACACACTTTTATGTATTAAATTAGAAGTGAGAAGAAAATGGGGTAAATTTGACGAATCTACACAAAAAAAAAAAAGTAAAATTAACAGAAATAATTCTGTATAAAAATGAGACAAAATATTGTGTAAAAAAAATTAATTACACATTTGTTTATGTATTACAACTGATAATACACAGTTTTTAATACACGATGTACGTTTTTTTTTTGTCAAACTGGAAACCAACAATTTTTTGAATCTATGAAAAACAATCTTCAACAATAATGTCACTGAATATTGTGTAATTTAAAAGGAGCTTTCATCCTCATAAGGATGTGAGTGAAACGCGAACAGTTGTCCGAACTATACATCACCAACTGATGCATTTACTGATAAATTAGATCCGTTAATTTGTCATGAATGACTGTTATACTTTGTACGCCAAAGAGCCAGGAGAAGAGAAACCTCTTAAGTGTTTACGTTCTTTGGGAGCACGTGTATGTGTGTGTGTGTGTGTGTGTCGAGAGGGTATACAAGCGAGCGGAAAGAACGGAGGCGTCGGAGAGCGTGCCGCGCATTAAACCAATTACCGTGTAACTCGGTTTATTACGGTCGTACGCCCGGCTGAGCTTCCGGCGTAGGGTCCACGCGCCCTCGCGATTGCAGATTAGACAATTTATCGGATTAGACGCTTGCCACTCTGCCCGTGTACAAGATTCCTTAATTTTTTTTTCTCTCCTTCTCTCTTTCTCTCTCTCTCTTTCTCTCTCTCTTCGTCATCACTCGAATGGAAGAGACTATCGACAGCAACTGGATATTGAAACGTGCGGAGACTTTCAATTGCCAATTGACTTATTCCATCTTAATTGGAAGTTCCAACAGCGCGCCTCACTTTATTCACATTATTCCCTGAACTGATTTTTATCTCGGTTCTTTATCGAGAATAAAGATTCATTCATGTCGCATCGTGGGAATCGTAGCTTGACTTTTTTTTTTTTTTTTTTTTTTTTTTTAATTTGATCGATAGATGATTTATCATTATTCTTATCAGTCACATAAGCAACATTTTCGACAACAAATATTCCGTCACTTTTGGAGTCACGTTCGATTATTCGTCCCATAAATAATTTAGTATTCATTATTTTTTGTTGCAAAGACTTTTTTATAAAAGTTGGTTAAAAATTAATAGTCGCATTTTTTTGTATTAATCTATGTGAGGAAAATTTTGTTGTTTTCCTTTATCGAATGTTTATACATTTTCGTACCAATGTGGCAGAATATTCTTAAAAAAATAATGGTCAATAAGTTATTTACGAAATAAAGTAATTGAATTGTTCAAAATTTACTCATTATATTGAGATGACGAATACGATATCGAAGTGAAGATGTACTAAAAATTATCTGACTAATATTTTAATCAAATTGTGCGTCAACGTAATTTTTAATGTAATTTAATGAAATTACTATGTTAATCTAATCTCAGAAGGAAATTGATGCTAAGAACTGTTAAAATTTTAGTGAACGTATCGATGATACAATTTTCACCAGACACGTTGTGTAAATTATTATTGAAATGTTTGAACAGCTTACGGAAGATGACTTTGTTGAAGCTGAGCTACTGGAGGATCTTCAGCTTGGACACAATTCAGTGAAATCGTTGGGCGGCGGTGGTTCGATTCACGCCGATGGTAGCACCGGTAACAGCGCACTGTGGCCACTCAGGTCGCTCAAATGTCTCAATCTCACTCACAACGAGCTCAACGACTTTTCGTTTGCGACTCTACGCGGATTAAGGGAGCTGCGCTTGCTCGATCTCTCGAGCAATCGAATAACGCGAATTCTGCGTGGAAGACTACCGACCGAGGTAAAAAAAAAAAAAGAAATCAATGGAAAAATTTTAAAAAATGAACAGTCAAAATGTTGCAATGTAAAAGTTTGCAAATAGCTTCCTCAATATTTTTCATCTTGGACAAAGCTTCCTCAAAATTAATAACTACTTGCCAAGAAGTAAAATTTATCAAAGTACTTAGAAATATAAAATGGAAAGAAATTGATAATATTTTTAAAAACGAAATTTCTGTGTTTTTTTTTTTTTTTTTTTTTTTTTTTCTTTTACCTTTTGAAGAATTTAGTGGAAGAGGAAGGCGAGGAGACGCCAGGCTCCAGTATCCAAGAGCTGCAACTCCAGCACAACGAGTTACGAAGCCTCGAGGGCTCTCTATTCGTTGGAATGCGAGGATTGCAAAGACTTAATCTGAGTCATAACGCTCTCGGGCCAACGATCGGGCCTCAGGATCTTCGCGGCTTGGACGCTCTTCGAGTCCTCGATCTGTCGCACAACGAGCTTACCACTCTCGAAGATACATCGGAGGTACGTGAATTTTCGTTAACTCCAAAAATGCAGTTGACTCCAAAAACATTTTTTCTCTTAACGAAGAGAAATTAAATTATTGTCCAGTCGTAAGACAAATGGAAAAATTATTCACCCGACAAGGCTGTTATTTTTTCTGTTTTCATCATTTTTTTCTTTTTACGTAATTGCCCAACGGCTAATGAAAGACTATAACATTTTTTTTTATAAATTTAACAGAAATGGTCTTTTTATTTGTATCGAAATAATCGTTAGTAGGTTTTGGTAGGTTTAAGTTAGTAAGATTAGATGATTACCCTTTTTACCTTGTAAAAAAGCTCCGTTTAGGTGGAAGTACGTTTATCACATTTGGCTTTCTCAAGAAGCTTTGTTTTGTGATTAGTTACTTCTTAAATGTTACTTTTGGCGTAAATTTTTTTTTTTTTTCAATTGGAAGTCTCATGAAATCTGAACGACTTAACTAATTGTGCCCAAATTCAATACCGATCAAAAGAATTCATGGATACTTAATTAAGTATCAAATTCAATACCGATTCAAAAGAACTGCATGGACCCAAATTCAATACAGATCTTTGTTTCATAATATTCGAATTATTATTATTTGTAGTAAATTTTAGAGCGATATCTAAAAAATTGTAGAAACTAGAGCGCGTACAAATATTTTTGAAAAAAAATCATATAAAAACAAAAGTACTGCGTAGATTTCATTAAAAATTGCACTTACCGAGCATCGACACCTCAACATGTGTGAGCACATTTTTTTTTTCATTCTGAACACGTTTACACGAAATTCTGGAAAAAAAAGATGTTCACAAAAAAAAAGTTTCTCGAGGAAGCAAAATCATGAAATGATCCGATATCGCTCCGATTGATCATTAAATCCAGCGAGAATAAAGATTGCATTTAACATTTTCATTTCACCAGCATTTTTCTTGACATGATTTTGCAGACGTGGCTACCAGCGCTCGAGGAATTGAACGCCTCGCACAATCGATTGGTAACCCTTACGGAGCGGGACTTCCGTGGTTTTCCGATTCTTTGTTGGGCGGATGTCAGTGCAAATCGGGTCCGGTCTCTCACGCCCGAACTCGTGGCGAACACGCGATGCACGGTTCACGGTGTGCCGGATGTACTTCGGATTTATCTTCAAGGTAAGAAAAATCTTTTAGCTATTTCGTTGAAAGTTCTTTTAGTCTTAATTTTATTTCTTGCAATGCTATTATTTTTATTGTTATGTTAATTCATTGTTAACGTGTCTGACTTTAATTAGTTGATGTAAATATAAATATAAATCCCAAGAAATGTAAATCAAAAAAATTATTGTTTATTAATTGCTAGGAGTATCACGATTTCTCTGATTTTAGTACTTGAATCGAAGCTCTCCACTCCAAATTAGAATAATTTAAAAAATACTTTTATGTATATTTTCTTTTTTTTTATTTGTAAAAATTTCAAGGCAAAGTAAAAAGGTCTTCTTTTCCTCGTTGATGACTTTGCATTAAAAATTGTCCAACTCTGTCCGAAACTTTCGGAAAAAATTGTTCGTCAAAGACATAATTTCTGCAATCAGAGAAATTCTAGGATCGCAGTAAATCGATAAAAAAAAAAGAAAAAAAAATGGGAACCTCTAATTAATTTTCCCCTGAAATTCAACAAGAAATTCCTGTCGGACGTGTTGAAATAAAAAAAAAAAAAGTTGTCGTATAAGATTGGGAAAATATTTGTTACGATTTTTCGGGCTGCTTGTTGTAGAACAAGACTGGTATAAGTGGCCGAGATAATCCGAGATTGTAGAGCGCGCCTGCATTCACGAGACGCCAGTAATTAATAAACATCGTCGTAACGCTAAAGTGTACGAGATACATGTGAAGCGAGAGAAGGAGAGCGGGCGAGCTTGAAGAGAGGCAGCAACGACGAGAGCGCGATTCTCGAGCAGGGAATAAATTACACTGGTTGATAAAGTCAGAGCCAATTCCATTCGCCGGATCTGAGTAAATGCCTATAATATGTACATTATATATTTCTCACTAGAGTTATATGTTCCCCGACGATAACCCGTCTCTTGGCGCCATCGATTAATTTATTTGAGTGTGGAAGGGAAGGAGGGCGAGAGATCCATGGATCATTGCTGCCCGGCATGGAGTCTTCTTCTTCTTACCCGCTCGCTTTGTATCGTCCGAAACGGAATTTACTTTGCATTAACTTTCTACGTGAACCGCGTTTGGAATAGTATTTTATTATCGAGTGAACGAGTCAAAAGGATTCCTAATAGAATCAAGGGTAATCCAATTAAAATAGTTGGAAGACTCAGAACTGAAAAAATGTCAAGTACATATAACTGGGGTAGAATCGGTACTGCACAGCTTTTAATTTTATTGTTGAATTTTAATTTGAATTCAAATTGTCTCTGTCGTATTGTCAAAGTTTTGATTTCTTTTCTTCAATCATCGAATAAGAAAAATAATGAATTCCTTAGTGATTGAGAAATTATACATTTTCTAATGTAAATTTCAATAAGTTAACTTGCTCTCGTAGAGGTGGCTTTGTGAAAAATGAAATTTAATGAGGAAGCAATGTGCAAACTTCTACTTTGCATATATACACTTTTTTTCTTTTTTGTATCTCTCATTCTCCAATTCAAATAATTTACACAACTCTAATCGACAGTGTATACACAAGTGGACATTTGTTATTCATCTTTATCTTCATAAATTCACTTGTCCCTCTAACAATCCTTCAAAATATTCATTGAACTTCCAAGAGAACTTCAAATCTAGGCTTCAAGATGATAATATAATCGTTGACCCAGTAATTGACATTTCAAAGATCTCAAAGCAGTCGCACGATTGCCTCTACTGAAGAGACCTTTTCTACACTCCACTCTCAGTTGAATATACTCTACGATGATGAGCTTGTATATTTACGCGTCTTTGAGAAGAAAAAAAGAAATTATATTTATTCGAGTATAGTCTATTAAAAAATCGAGGGGATTTAATCTTCAGCGCACTTCCTATTTTCCACAGATTGTAAATCATGATGTTTTTCTTTTTCCAAATAATTTAATGTCTCTCTTCCCAAATCCATTGCAGCAGTTCATCTTACAATTCGTCACATGCTTTGCCATTCTCATTTGTCGCCTCTATAACATTTGACAAAAGCACGTTTTATACAGAAGAAACGTTTCGCAAAACCTTCTTGTAAAACTTGGATAAATGTTCAGTTAGGAGCTTGACCCTGGACCAAAATCAGGGTTTACCAAATAGCCAACAATTACCCTCGCACATGCTGAAGAATTACACGACTGGGGAGAGCTTTCGTTCTTCCCCTCGAAATACTTTTGCGACGATATGCTATACGATATATACACTTCATTCAGACGATATTATATTAATTAAGTATCAACGGGGTCGCTGATTATATATTCAGTCGTATAGTACAACGATGTCCATGTATGTGTAAAGAGTTGTACGCATGCAGGCTGTGTATATGACTATTGACTCTTTTTGCTCTGAAGGAAAATTAACTGGCGCCTCTGACGCGGCGTTAATTGTCCATATTCGCAAAAGTCCCGCGATAAATCACTTTTTTTCATCTGGAGAGAGAGAGAGAGCGAGAGAGAAATTAAACTCTCGCAATATCGAAGAGATGTCTCGTGCCAAATTGGTGCTTTTTAGCTGCATGTAGGACTCCGATGCGATTTACAACAATATAGAGTCGATTTTTTTTTTTTTTTTTTTTTTTTTTTAGTACACACAGTCATTGATCAATTTGAATTGTTGCCTCGTATTCATTAAATTTGCGATTCGAATTATTTGTTATTACTTCCCTGGTGAAAATATTTCGATTTTTTTTGTTGAATATCTTGGGCATTTGCTATCGATTGTATCCAACATGCATGAGTTATCAGAGCTTTTGAGAATACGTCAAAATTTTTCAGATTATCTTCTGCAACATTTCGAAACAACACTTTTTTTTTAGACATTGTCGGATTATTTTTTTTTTTTTTTATATCGATCGTGTTTAGACAACGATATTTGAAATCTTAGAAATAGTCGACAGTTGAAAGATTTTCGGACGAATTTTCAGAGAAATCTTATCACCAGCGTAATTAAAAATTATGTCTGTAAAATCTGGAGACTTAACTGTTTTTTTTACGAGAGTTTACATTTTTTTAATAATTTTACAAACTCTCATTACCATTTTTTTACATATACTACTCCTAATTTTTTGGCCCAAAGTGGGACAATTTTTTACTGATTTTTTGTGGGGCTTTACATTTTTTTATTTAGTTTTTAAACTCTCATAAAGATTCGAAAAAGAGATTTTCCCATTTACCGTCTGTGCTTAAAATGTGTGTCTTTATTTAGTGTTTCAGAGATTTTTTTCAGAAGAAATAAAAAATGTCCAAGTTTTTGAAAAATCGATTTTTATGTTTATTAATTAAAAATCAATGATACGAACGAGTTAAAGAATTTAAAAAATAAATTTACATGTAATTGTACTTGAAAATGAAATACTTTTATATAGATTCATTTACGATACGACTCATATCCAAGAAGATACGCGCATTCGAAAGTTTTTAAACGCTATTTTATAGAGCAATTTTTAGAGAATTTTATGCAAGAAACTTTACAACAATCGACGACCAAAAAACCATGTTTTTTCTTCCTCATAGAGAAAGCTTTGTTTTCGTGAACATTTTTTTTTTTCGAGATTTTCATGTCAGGACACTCAGAATGGTCAGAAACGTTGAAAAAAAGGGTTTAGGTGGGCCAGGCGGAGACCCTTGTTTGTGATCATTTTTCTTTTTTAAATTCAAACAAGATTATTTTTCATTCAATTTTGAATTTTTAGAAAAATATCTGTATGTTCTCCAGCTTTCGCAAATTTCTAGCTATCAAGCTAAATGATTTTTTAAACAAATAAAGCTATGTTAAAAGAGGATAGATATTGAATTTGGAATGAATCGACGAATAGATTCGGTTTTTAAGAGGTATTGAATTTTTCGAAAAAAGCTTCATTTTGCTCTATCTCACGTAAAATCTCACCAAACGAACTTAAATTGTTTCAAAAATTATAATAAGCACTGCTACGTACCAAATTTAATGATGATAGATAAAGCAGTACGAATTTTACGTGAGTTTGAATTTTTCGAAAAAATTAAAGTTTTGTTATAATTCACAATGTGCAAAGTTCTACTCTGAAGCCTTTTTTTCTTCAAATGCGTGATTTATTCACTCAGATAAATCGTGATACTCATGGCAACTATAAATTGAGAATTAATTTTTAAATCATTCAACTATTTTTTTTACGCAACTATAGAAATAATTGTAGATTTTTTATTTTTCCAGCAATATAAATATTGTTATTTTGTATTTGTTTAACAGATAATCCGGTGCTATGCGACGCTGGTTTGGCCGATCTGACCGTTGCGCTCGAAGTTAATCACGCCAAGGTCTATGGTGTGGCGAACGACTGTCCGACCACGACGAAGACCCCCACAGAGGTGACGTCAGCGCGACCCCCGCTGCCCCAGACTTTGTTCCATGCGGCAGCGGCTGCGGCCTCCGGTGGCGGTAATGTATCGTTCGCCGCGACCCTCGAGTAGTATACATAATAAATATGTTATATATACTATTGCCCTACGACTATCTGAAGAAAACACCGAAAAAAAAAAAAAAAAAAACATATCTCGTAGCACAAGCGTATCAAAGTGACGAATAATAATTTAAAAAAAAAAAAAAAAAAAGAAAAAAAAAAAAGTATCTCGCCAACGTAAGTCGGGATGTGCCACTTTGCTCTCTCTGTCTGTCGGAATTCAGAATATATATAGCGAACGGTGCCGGATACACATTGATCGCGATTTTGGCAGCATCCGACTGAAGGCTGTCTTTTTAGGGAAAAAAACTTTTTTTTTTTCTTTTTTTTTTTCTTCTTTGTGAGATTCTAATGAAAAATAGTAATTTTTCAAGTAATTAGAAAATTAAAATATGGTCCATAACTTATATACAGTGACCACCGAAAAAAAAAAAAAAACGTTTTATTTTTTTTTTGTTTTCCCTATGGGAATAGAAATTGGCGTAGAGAGCGTGTTTACAGATCGCAGCATCCCTTTCCCTCGGTTATATCCGACCTAAAAGAAGAGCGTAGTTAATTAATTATAATAGCACAGTAATATCGTTTAATGATAGGCATTCTTTTTATTTTGTGTGCATTGTAAATAGTTACCATTTATCCCCTATTCCCCCGACGACGATACCAAACATTCGGACTTTAGCTGTATTTGTTAAAACGAATTTAACGATAAATTTTAACTGTCCTGTCCTTTTATTCTATTATATATACTTTAGTGTACTATATAGTGACAAGTTTTTGTTTCGTGATGAGCGTCAAGTCCAGTTGGGTTTTAAATATATATGGGCCCTGATCGCTGTGTGCTGTTGTGGAATTCTCTTCGTTTTGTGATACTCTGAATTTTGGCTCTGAATTCCTGCGAGTAAATGAAAAAAAATAAAATAAAAAAAATTATAAGTACCGCGAGAAAATCAGAGTCTTTGTTATTTTTCTACTGAAACAGATAATGACGAATTAGAAAAATAATTGAGGTTCGTGAATTGGGCTGGATTTTTCGCTCGTCACTCTGTAAAAGCGTATTTAACATAGTAGCAGACAGGAAGAAATTGTTATACAGTTACTAGGGTGACAAATATTATGCCTCTTTTTTTATTTGTTGCCTCGCGAAAGAATTGTATTTTTTTTTTTTTTTCTTGAAACTGATCTCACTTAAGTTTTAGCTGTTCAAATACAATTTATAAGTCGTTCGAAACTTTAGAAATTTTTATTATTCGCTGAAAGTAAATTTTGTAAAAAAATTTTATCACCATTCTTTTTTTTTCTATGCCAAAATTTTGGAAATTTGAATATTAATATTTAATAGTCGCCCAAAAGGCTTTAGATTATACGATTTTCGCTTAAAATCTATAGTTCATAAAATGTTTTATTGCTCGCGTCCAGCGACACAGATTTTTCTAATAATCAAATTTTTAAAATTTGATTATTAGAAAAATGTTCAAAATGAAATACGCGAAGTTTTTGAAATTATAAATTCAGTGTAGTAAAAAATAGAGAACAATAAAATACAATAAAAATGTGAATTTTTAAGGCATAATAAAAAAATTTGTGAAGTTTTGTAATGAGTTGTAAATATTTTTTTGATCGAATGGAGCTTTCGTGAGGTCAATTTCATGACGAGAAATAATATAATTTTTGGGTTGAAGACTAAGAATAAAAAAAATGTAGAGGTCCCAAAATATTGTCACTCTAACAGTTACGATACACCGATGGTCCATGCGGCTGGTATTCACACTACGTATAAAGTTATATATCTATTTCAATCGGCGAGATTTCGGACACTAATTAAGTTCTCTCGATTGGTCGGGCAAATACGCACGGCCACACGGGTCAACGAAGTGAATAAAATCTGTTTAACTTTTACCGGGGTCCCCCGGCGTTTGCGACTCACTAATTGGCAGTGGGCGAGAACGCTTGACCCCACATTGACTCGTGCCAATAGAGACGAATTGCTATCGACTCGCACAGCGCATACGTAATGTAAATCCGTCGGACACCGTTTCCTTTTTTTTTTTTTTTTTTTTTTAATGTAGCCAAATCATTGGAGCAAATTTCTACGTCACGCTATTTGGAAATTATTTGTCAAGATGCATGGATTTTCCAGTTATCGACAAACCGAATATGGTAAACTTTTTTTTATCTCACTAGTTGAATTCTAAATAGTATTTTCTAATTTTTATTTTAGTCATGATTATGATGTATTTGAAAGCAATAATAATTTTTTTTTTTTTTGGAATGTTGTCAATGACTGGAACATTTTATTCACGAAATTCCACGAGTATTATTGCAATTATTTGCAGCATTGTGAATAAAATGTTACAGTCATTGAAGGCGTTTCAAAAGAAAAAATTAACAAAAAATTGTTCATTGGTTTAAAATATTTCATAGTCATGAGTCAATAACAAGTAGCGTTTTTTTTTTATATTTCTGTAATGACTATGAAATATTTCAAACAAGTGACAATTTTTTTTTTCCTCAAGTTTTTCATTTGGAATGTCGTCGATGGCTGGAACATCTTGTTCACAAATTGCAAATAATTGCAAAAATACTCGTCGAAGAAACCCGAAATTAAGTTGTTAAAAATTGTTTATCGGCAATGCAGTCGACACTGTAAAAATAATTTTTTTTTGTTTTTAATAAAAATGAATATACTTTTATAGGAAGCATTTATGCATAAGCTAGTCTATTAAATATATAAAATTAGTAAACTAAACACGTAAGAAAAAGGCGTGTTTTATATGTAATTTAATGTTACTTTATAGTTGTATTAAATTTAATATACTGAGTCTAAGCATAAATGCTATCTAGAAGAGTGTTTTGTATTTCGAAATAGTTTTGATATACGTCAACAAAAAACGTTATTTCTAATTGTACGTGTTTATTGTAAAATTAACGAAGCAATTTTTCTTAATTTCATTTTGGTGAAAATTTAAGTAATTTTACAATTATCTTCAACATTGAATGACAAAACGGGTCCGGACAATTACTAATTATCGTATGTGCGAAAAAAAAAGGAATCGCACTTTTAGTTACGTGCGTAGGAAATTAGCCGTCGGTGCTGACTGCTAGTTTTTTTTTTTTTTTTTTTTAATAGATACGACTTGAGAGTCAAACTGATGATTGAACTGTTAAGTATTCTAAGGCAATGTAGAATTTCGTACATGTACATGGATGGTGGCGTTAATGTGCGCGCGTGTATAATAACGCACGTATGAATCGATTACCGAAATATTTATAAATGCGTAATGCGTGCTATAATACACGAGCGCAACGATATTGGAGGAGAGACCTGTGTATGTAACTTTAGCTTCTAAGTAATTTATCAACGCTGTGATTTGCAGTTTCTAATTTCCAATTCGACCACTTGAACGAGTATAATCATTTATCAGTGTTAACGAAAGAACGAAGGAAATATAAAGGATGAAAAATATAAAATATAAATCTAATAATAATGAAATATAAAAAAAAGAGAAATGTAATGAAACATTCGTCGGATATGAAACGAAGCTAGGAAGAATAAAGGCGGAAAAGATATGTTTATCGTCGATAATCGACGGTAACGTTATATTTTGATAAGGACCTTCGCGGTTAAACAATTATAACAAATTGGATTGTATATGTAACGAATCGTGTGTCTGTAACAAAGAGGTTTTAGGTATCTTAATTTTTATCAATAAAGGCTTTACTCTTCTAACAAATCCACTTGTGCGCATTTTTTTAACGACGAATTTCATTGATTCCTTAGAGACTGACGAAAACTGTGTTAATTCGAAAAATGCAAAAATTGTATTTTTTTCTTCAGTTACATCATTCAGAATTGGAAGACGATAATAATGCAAAACTTTCTTTTTATCCCAGAAATGTTTTGCATCGTCGGAATAATTGGTTACAGTTTCTGGTTACCGATCGAGCAGTAGCACATCACTTTAAAAATTAATAGCACTACTCGGTTGGTAACCAAAAACTGTTCCCGTATTTTCTCTGGCTGTTTCAATCACGAACAGAAAGAACGTCTTCTTCTATTATATCTCCAGAAATTATATTTTGCGTTTACCCTGCACAACAGTTTTGAAATTCAGGTCAACGTATTTTTTTACCTTTTTTTTTTAAATTTAGTAACTTTAGTGACGGTCATGAACCGGTTGTTTACAAAAAAAAAATACATCAAAATTTAAACTCCTATTATTTTACGAATAGCCGATGAGTAGCTATGTCTGTTTTTGATGTACTTTTGCATCTTTGTTTATCCTTTTGAATCTGTACGACCAGAACGAGTCTGCTTATAAGCTCACAAATATCGATGTATATTTTTTAAAAAATGCAATGCTCCAAAAGAGGTCACGAGATGTTTGTATTTCATTGTCTCATTGCCAATTCAAAATTATGTACATGTTTTCAGCAAAGAGTGCACGAAACTCCGGACATATCATCATCCATTATCTATTAATTTTTACAAACCAGCTGTGGAACATCCCACAATAAAATTAGCAATATAAAAAAATACTTTTGCAATCAATGGATTCTTACAAAATACGATTTTCATAGTGCTGCAATACGATTTCCATCCGTGTTCGTAGAAACAGCTACCAAAACACATTTCTCGGACATAGAAGATATTTCTGTGGGTAGTGTTACTTAAAGTAATGTTTCAAAAATAACTTTCTCAATTTGCATAAGTAGACAATGACATCTTGAGCATTCAGTGGTTTTGTAATATCGACAATAGTCTTTAGCTCCTCCAAATGAATTTCCTTAAGTGCAGGCTCAGTCTCACCAACTGTAAAAATTATTTCAATTAAAGAAACTTTTACGATAACATTTATTCAACAATTTGCATCGATTGCGGCAGCATTTTTACCTTTCCAGCAGTTTATGTAGTGTAACAGATTTACATAATAATTGTCCCTGTCGGGATTCTTGTCTAAGAAAAACGTAACTTTCACACGATCGTGATACTTCATTGGCACATATTCTATGTGAAAATTTAGATTCTCTTTGTATACTGAACATGCCTTTTTTATGCTCGTCCATTTTTCTTTTCTCAGCTTTTTGCCATCCTTGAGCTCTATATAAAATATACCAAAAATCAATGTAAAGATAAAATGTTATAAATGTACATTGTAAAAAAAGATGAACAGAGTGAGAAGAAAGGTATGTAGATAAGTGTTTTTATTATTATTGCATGACTTACTAAAAGTTTATATTAAAAACAACTTGTTTAAACATTTTTAAAAATCACTGTTTTTTTTTTTTTTTTCCCCAGCATGTAAAAAAACAATTTTAAAAGGAACTCTTTACACATAGACATTCTTTTCTAAATCAATTTTCTCAATAATTTAGACCTTTTTGATTACTCCCACATGAAAAACACAAAAAAAAATGTAACAAACAGAAAGCTTCCTCTATGTCGAAGCGAAAGTGAAACCAACCTTGATCTATATCAACCATTTCCAGCGATATACTCTCTTTGCGAGTCTTTGCCTCATGAATTTCTTCCCTCAGTTTAGTCTGTTGTTTCATCGCTATATCCAATTTTTTAATCAGTACCTTCTGTGCCAGAATAATTCCGTCAAGTTTTTCGGCAGTTTCTTTTTTTACATTGTGCAGTTGTGTAATGTGCTCGATATCCGCTTCGCACTGTTGAAGACATTCTACAAAGACAGGAATTCAATTTACAAACAAAAATTCTTTTAAAGACTCGTAATAAAGACTGATAATAATTAGGCTCACATTTTTAGTTTTGGTATACACGTCAAGTCGGCCGCTCCAATTTTTCATGTCAACAAAATGTCCTCACATTTCTTCGGGATGTTGGTCTAGTTGAAGACAAAATGTAGGAATTTTATCAGATTTTTTATTGCATATTCCAGCAATTGAAAATCGCTGAAAATAATCATTGTTTATTTTTTAACGCCAATACTATAGCTCGCAAAAAAAAATCACAATGTCAAATTTTGGATTTTCAGGCGTTAAAAAAGAAACAATGATTATTTTCAGAAATTTTTAATACCTAAATTTTTAATAAATTTCTACGTTTTTTCTTCAACCAGGCCAACATCCTGAATGAATTTGAGGATGTTTTGTTGGCATGAAAAATTGGGGTGGCTGCCTTGACGTCTTTTCCTCATATGCGTTTGGCTATGAATTGATTAGACAATGAATTACATACAATAATACAATTTTTGAGATGCTTTAAAAAATTGTACTCTATGTATGAGTACATTTTTTAAAAATGAATAGCAGTTAACGTACTTTTGTCTTGTTCCAAATACGCTTCTATGGTTGCAGCTGTTCTGGATCGAAAATCTTGATTGTTCGTAGCTAACCTCTGCACAATTTCGACCTCTTGATTCGGGCTGTCCAAAATACTCTCGATATTGACTGCTAACTCGTCATACCGCATTTTATTCACTACTAATTGCCGAAGTATGGCAAACAGATAGAACGAAATGATTAATTATTAAATGCAACAATCGTACAGTTTTAACGAATTTTTGAAAACCATGACAGTAAACACACGGAAGCAACGCAGAGAGAAAACAGTTTGTGTTTGTAATTTGAAAATTCAGGGCGGCAAAGACGACGGCACGAAAGTTACTAGAGGTCGGTTACACTGCGGGGAATTTGTATGAATGTTTGCAGGAGATATGATAATGTGGGATTAGGCGCGAAAAAATTAATTATTATGTATAAATAAAATAACTTAAATAACATTTTTTAATAAATCAATTAAATATCATTTTTATTTCCTTTTTATGTCAAGCGATTAGAAGAAAATTGGGGAATCACGGTTAGTAAGAAATATATGATTTTACTGGAACCAAAAATCATCTTCAGTGTGAAATGTAGATGACCTTCAAGATTTCTGCATCTGCATTTATAACCAAATAAGAGTGTTGATGCAGACTTTTTTCGTTTTTACAAACGAACAGTGCTTCGTCGAACTGAAAAATTTTGTTCAACACTTGAGAGAAAAAACTTTGGGAGAAAAAAAGTTTTTCTCTCGAAAAAAACTTTGAGATGTTAAAAGTTTTTCTCTCGAAAAAAACTTTGAGATGTTAAAAGATTCTAGACATAAAAAAACTTGGATATCGTTTAGAAATCCAACAAATGTTGAAAATAAGCCTAGCAATCTTTAGATATTCTAGGAATGTTGAGATTTAGACTTAGAAATCTTCAGAAACCCATGAAATCTTGGGGAATCCTATATATATTGAAAAGTCTTAGAAATGTTAAGAAATCACAGAAATCAAAAAAATCCTAGAAATCTTTTAAGAAATCCAAGAAATATTCAGGAGTCTTAAAAATTTTAAGAAATCCCAGAAATCTGCAAAAATCCTGGATATCTTGAGAAATCCTAGGAATATTGAAGTCTTAGAAATTTTAAGAAATTCCAGAAATCTCAGAAAATCCTGGAAATCTTGAGAAGTTTTAGAAATCTTAAGAAATCACAGAAATCAAAAAAATCTTAGAAATCTTGTGAAATCATGAAAAACCCTGAAAATGATAAGAAATAATTAAAAATCCTGGAAATGTTAAGAAAATCCAGAAATCTAAAAAATCTTAGAAATCTTGAGAAATCATTAAAAATCCTGGAAATGTTAAGAAAACCCAGAAATCTAAAAAATCTTAGAAATCTTGAGAAATCATTAAAAACCCTGAAAATGATAAGAAATCATTAAAAATCCTGGAAATGTTACGAAATCCTAAAAATCTTGAGAAACATCGAAAAATCTTAAGAAACATTAAAAATTCCCGGAAGTTCTAGAAATCTTAAGAAATCCTAGGAACATCGAGACGTCTTAGAATTTTTAAGAAAACCCAGAAATCTAAAAAAGAATCCTAGAAATCTTGAGAAATCTTAATAAGTCCTAGAAATCTTAACAAAAAATCCTAGAAATTATAGAAAATTCTAAAAAAAATTGAGTAACCCTAAAAAAAAATGATAAAATCTAGGGAAACCTTAGAAATGTAGAAAAATCACGAGAAATGTAACGAAATAACGGTTACTGTTCACCAAAAGGCAGCCACCGAATTTTCCACATTTCAATGTTGAAAAGTGGAAGAAAAAAATTATTGCAAAAAAATTCTTCGCGACGAAGACTTCAAACGATTTCCAGTGATTACAATTAATTTCAACGGATTTAATTTATAATTTCCTAGAAGGTGGTAAAGAATTCCCACGAATTCCCGAGAAGCCCCTCGAATACAGCCTTGATGAGTACGTGTCATCATAATTTATTTTATGAATATACCAAATTTTTCTGCCACATCACTTTACTATGTTGAATACGGAGTAATTGAAATGTTTGTGCAAAAAACAAACGCGAACATACTATCTTATCGTGCTGCCGCTGTTTTTTTTATACCCGCTACAATCTTAGTTCTTATTTTACAGCATTCTTTAATGCCTGAATGTAGATATTTTTTATTTACGTTAGCCAAGACTGGGTCGTCTATGTTTTTTCTACGTCGAAAAAGACAATAATGAAAAACGGTTTGAATGGAGCGGCAATTTGCATGACTTGGCTTTTGGATTGATATATTATATGGCATCAACTGTAAACTCCGACGAATAAGACGTGTGTATCAAGATTAATGTTATTTACTTAATTTTGACTCATCGTCTAAAGAATTTGTAATATAAATAAGAGCAGCAAATTCAAAATTGCCTTAGCTATTCATTGTACGTGATCCCAGCAGGAACGCTTATAAAAAAACAAAAAGATGCTGCTCAAATTTTTGTGTATTGCGCTTATCAGCATCGCGCTTGCTAAGGTATGTGTTTTGAAGGAGTTGATTAAGTACTTCCAATCTAAAACAAAAAAAAAACATAATCAATTATTCTTTTAATTAGGCGGCTGCCGTGTCAAACGAATTTCCCAAATTTGAAGGCGATGAAAACAGCACCAAAGTAAGAACCAAATTTTTGATTAATCCGTGCATCGAACGTCCGATATTGTATAATTATTTCCATAATTAATTTGGAGCATTTGGTAAATCAATCCACTATTTAATTAGGGAGACCCGGTAATCCCGAATTCCGATGATGGGCATCAGACACCCTTGGAATATGCCGTGACTTTCGAAACTCCGAAAGCCAATGGAGAGAATCAACCGACGACAGTGTCAAGCGCTGTAACAGAGGTATTAGAAAATAATTATAATGAAGTCAAGTGAATGAACAGTTAAACGAAACCAACTTTTTATCATAGCTCGATCTTCACGAAAAGAAATTATTTCACACCGGTTTCAATCATTTTTTTTTTAACAACATGATGAAAAATGTGCAGCTAAAATATTTTAGATCAGTTGTTTCTGAAATATTTTGCAAGCTGTAGAAAATCTTAAATAAAAAATACTATCTTCTATAAAATTTAAATCGAATGTTAAGTTTCGTTTCAGTAGAAAATTTCAGTTCAATTGATTAAAGTTTATGAAAAATTAGAGGGGACCAACTTATTTTTACGAAAATTCAATGTCTCATAAAATCCGAACCGGTTTTTATCAATTTTTCTAAATTTTAATAATAATCGTATTTGAACATGACTTTATCTATTAAAAATTATTTTAACCGATATCTTAAAGATTTCGAAGGCTGGCGCGTTTGGCAAGCATTTTTTGGAAAACTAAAAATGCCGAAAACACAAAAACAATCGTCAGCAAAGATAAAATACAGCTTTAATTGTCAGATAAATTTCAGCCTTGTGGCTCAAATTTTTTCCAGGTATAGACGTTTAAATTTTGCAAGATCATTTTTCCAAATGTGCATTCTGGACATTTAGGAATATGTCAAACACATTGGCATTGGCAAAATCGAAGAATAATATATCACTATCACAAAGTAATAAAAAAGAAACATTTTGTTAATAGGACACCGCTAATTGAAGAGACTAATAAAACCTACACTTTCGATCAAAATTAGATTATAAATTTATTAATTAGATTATAAAGATTATAAAAACGTGAATCTAAAACCTCAGAATTCTTTTTTTTTTACAAGCCTTATGAAATTTTCGTTCATTAAATGTTGACTTCATCTTAACATGATGAAAGGTAAACGAGCCTAATTAACCGTAATTTGAATTTACAGGCAGGACACAAAAAGCCAGGCGGTTTGTTCGGTGTTATCCAAGATGTTGGTAACGCGTTCCGCGACGTTGTGAAAAAGAACGCCGACCGTTTCAAGCACGAAGTTGAGACCATTCTGGGATAAAGTCTTGGTATTAAGTTTGTATATCAAGTTTTCAAGGCATTAAAAAAAACAATGGGACCTTGACGTAATTGGTTTTCTTACTGAGACTGTGTTACACACGAAAATAAAAAATAAATAAAAGAAGAACTTTAATGAAGAATTTTCACGAACTAATAAAAAAAATTTCAAGTGTTACCAGTTTCCCAAGTAGAAAATTCACACCTCCCCAGCGATAACCGCAACCATTTCTAAGCTGCCGTTACAGACCTCTTCCTCCTTCTCCTCAATTTTTACAGCCGTAATCCATAATCAATTGGCGAGTGCCAATCAATTCTGTATCATTTCAAACTTGCAATACATATTTCTACTGTTTTAACCATCCCTTGGGTTCTAATCCTTAATTGACAAACGATCCCCAAAATAATTAAATGAACATTATCCTTTGTCTCATTATTCTACGGAATACGTGTCAAGCGTTATACCATAAATAAAAAAATGAAGTCAGATTACTTAAATAGTAATTCGCAGCCTTGGCGAGTATGATAAATTCATTAATTTTACTAGTACGTTTTACTTTCTGAAACATCACTGTACTCTGCAAAATTTGAAGTATTTGTATTAAAAAATACACAAGCTTCTCTATCTTATCGCGCTACAGACGTTTTATACCAGGAAAAGGTTTACGGCATTCGTTATTGCTCGAAGTTAGATAATTTTTATTTGCACTTGCGAAGGTAAGGTCGTCTAGATTGTTTTTTCCCGTCGTTGGAACGATGATGAAAAATGATTCTAATAGAGCAGTAAGTTGTATGAAAGGGCCTTGATAAAATATGAGCAAAAGCGTCTCGATAAATTATATGGCAGTCAACAGGCTCCGGTGAACAAGTAAAACTAAGATTTTTTTTTTATTGACTCCATTTTGGCCCGTCGTAAAATGAATCTGTATAACATAAATGAGAGCGCCTTGATCGCATTAGATTCTCATCGTACGTGATCTCAGCAGGAACGCTTATTCAAAGGCAATATGTTTTTGAAATTATTCTGTACCGCTGCATTTATCAACATCGTGCTTACTCAGGTTTGTGTTCTTAACGAATCATCACACGGTAGGAACTTTAAATAAAAACAAATTCAATCATTCCAAAATTAGGTAACCGTGATATTTCCAAAATTGGAAGATTACGACGTACCACGGAAGCAAGAATAAAATTTGTCCATTGTACTTCAGACGTTGAAATAATTTCAGTTATACATTTTAAGCACTTGCTGCGACCAATTTCTGTTATTACAAATGCTTCGGTAAAAAAAAATGTGATTTCTAGCCGTACGAAGGTGAATCGTTCGTGGGTGGAAAAAGTGCGAATAAGAATCTCTTAGAATACCCCGTAATTTTGAAAACCACGACAACGAAGGCCGAACATCAAACAACTAGTGGCGTAGTTGTTGGCAACAGCGGAAATGAAACTCCTGTTGAATTCGTCCTTGAAAATACTGAAGACTTGCCACCAATAATAACGACAACGTCAAAGGTAATAATAGATGTATGATTGCAGATTGAATGCGATAATTTGTTAATAACATAACGAAGTATGTGGAATTTAACAAATGGAATATTTTCATTACAGAGGAAAATAAGATTGTAAATTAGAACCTTGAAAATTACTTGACATTAATGTTAGCTTCCTTATGATGTAAGTTGTGTGAAAAATTAGCAATAATGAGGAAGTAGTTTGCAAATTGCTACTCTGGATATAGATACAGAGTAAAACTTTAAATGATAACGAAATTAAGAGCATAACTGGTGCGAAAATGTTTGGATCAAGTGGTATTCAAGCTACGGGACTTTCATCCCGCAATGATGACAATCTGAAACAAAATAATACAATGTTCTATAAAATTTTCAATAAAATCGATCGTGTCCAAACTCAACATCGGGTTCCGCTGGAGATATTTTCTTTCTATAGAAAATTCCAATTAAATTGACCGAATATTAGGAATGTCAGAGAGAACAATTTTTTTTTAAATTGAAATTCTCATAAAGTCTGAAACTCTTCGTAAATAGGGCTTTTACCAATCGTCCTTGAATGTTATTTTATTTGTACAGAACTGTATAACTTGTTATTTTAACGTTTTCCATAATTAGAAATTTTTTGGAAAATTCAAAATGCCGTCGTTCTCGAGTTCTGCACATTTGAATATATAAACACGTTCGGATATTTCAAAGAAAAAGTGATTACTCGACCATTTGGCACAATATGAACATATTAGAATTAAAAAATTGAAAAATAATTTTTTTTAGTATTCCAAAGCTTCCTTTATTAGGAAGTAATAAAAGAAAGTATTCCGTTATACAGGACGAAAATACCACTAAATGAACAGGCTAATCGAACCAATACTTTTTAATGAAAATTAAATTTTAAACTAAGCACGTCAATAGCAAGAAAATGTGCAAATTTACAGCGAAAGATAAGCAAGCTTGAACCGCTATTTTTAATTACAGGCGCAGATCGAAAAACCAGGCGGTCTGAGAGGTCTTTTCCAAATAGTCGGTAACGCAATTCACGAAGTTGTGAATGAAAACGCCGAACGTTTCAATAGCGAAGTCGACGCCATCCTAGATGTCGGACAATCGATTTTACATGCTGGGCATAATATAGTTGATGCTAAGAAAAATGCGATTGCGAGTGTACCTCGCGGTTGGCATAAAGTTTTCGTGGCATTAGAAAGACATTGAAATCTTTACGGATTTGCTCTTCCTGCAAAGAGTATAATTTGTACGAAAATTGCAAAAAAAAAAATGTAATGATGAATTTATGATAATTAAAATAATTATTTTCCAACGATCCTTTGGTATGTTCACAAGTCAATAAAAACAATCATGAAATCATCACATGTATTAATTGTAACAGATTGAAAAATTCGATACCAGTTTCTTCCGCAAGAAAACATTGCGGAAGTTTCAGCAAAGATTAAAAGTTTATCTCCGAATGTGATTCCGGGGGATTAACGTCTCCCCAGTCGACCGCGACCATTTCCAAGCTGCCGTCTTCCCCGAGGGTTAGCATCTGTTTTGCCGAGTTATCCGTCGCTGTTACAACCATGCCGGTCTCGCTATTAGTCGCGGGAATTGCCTGTTGCATTGGCGCTTCGCTGAGATCATCGCTCACGCCCAATTGTTGCAATACTCGCATCAACATCGGTGGTCCGTCCCTCAAAGAACCTTCTGGAAAGCGAGGAAACAGTTACGAACCTTGTAAAAGCGGATAAAATCAATTTTCAACGGATTACGTTGAGATCTCGTTTAGAACTCACCGCCAGAGAGGAAATTCTGAAACTGCAGAGAATTTGAATTTGTCAGGCTGATCAACTCAATTTGTTCGTCCTTTACGGAACCCGCCAGGGTCTTAAGATCCGGCTGGATCGTTAATATCGGCAGATTTCCTCCGGTGTCAACGTCGTCAACCGTTCCCGTTAAGTCAATCGTCTCCAGAGGTGCTGTTTGAATCGGCTCAGGCTCTGCAAATTCAATTTTTATACCTTATATTATGAATTTTTATTTTCTAACATTGATAGGCATCTACGGAAAAAATCGCCGCATTGAGAACGTCCTGAACAATATTTAAACCGAATTTTCCGAAACTTTGTTATGAAGTACCGAGAGAAAAATTATTGGAAATGATAACATTAATTATGAGTAACAATAATGAACAAACTTGTTTATGAATTTATCTAAAAGATTAATTTTTTGACTTAACAAATTGATTTGATAATTTTTGCCGAATACATGATTTTTTAATCAGTTTTCTTACATCTTCAAATTGAACTTCCTTTTTTTTACAAATAGTTGGAAAGCTGCGAATTTTAAATTTGATTTCGTAAAAGTTTCCATATTACACATAACAAGTTTTAAGATAATTCAATAAACAGTTTCACAAAAACAGCCTTGACAATCTCTCGAAAATAAGAATTTCAATCTAGTTATAAAATTCATTAAAAAATCATATGTGTTCGACAAGATTGACCATTTCATAATAACAAAAATCCCTGAAAATTGGTTATACAATTTATGTGTTATTAACAACTTAGTAACTTTGTGGCGTTATCAGAATTTAAAATCAAAATATCTTTGATAGCCTTGATCCTTTTTCAGATTCTTTACAACTTTTGGTTAGGAATTTTATTCTCCTTCAACCCATTCTTCTCTTATTTCTATCTTTAAATATATGGTCAATATCAGTAACTCTCTTTACTATAAATATTTGTTATCAATTCAATTTTTAGCTCCAACCTTTGACCGTAAATCTATTAGTATCCTGTTTTTTCCCCTCTGATCATAGAATTAAAGTACCTTTTGGTGTATTCTCTGTCTCCACAGAATTATCTCCACTTCCACTTTCCTTGCAACAATGCCTGCTTGGTTGTGGTCCAGAAAACTGAATGCCACACTTGTCACAATTCGCCTTTTCCTTCGTGTGTTGCCTTACATGATAGACCATGAAAGTATTGTAGAGAGTTGTGTATCTACACTTATCACACTGCAGCCAAACAGACTTCTTGTTCTTTTTAGCAGTGCCATTGGCGTCGTTCACAGAAAGTGCTCCTCTCTTTCTTGAATGATAGTCTCCGGTATGAGAATTGCTTCTGGTAATGTGAGGAGGCTGTCCGGGCTTTGGTGCATTGGCACTATCCAGCAGTTCGCCCTTTGTCAAAGAATATTTGCACTCCAGAAATCTCAATATCGCAGCTTTTGCCCTTTTCATTTCAGACTCCAAACGATCCAGAGTATTTATGAGATTTGCGCAACTACGGCATATCACATCGTCCTCATTGATGACCACAACGTACCTGCAGATTTTAATGTATATTTATCTATTTATTTATTTTGTTAATAATAATGCAGAATAAAATGCGATTAAATAACAGTTAAGTATAAAATGTTACAAAGACCTTGTTAATTAATATTATATTATACAATATGGGCAAATTATACGGCCGCGTTGCATAAGCTATTCTTTTTTTCAACAGTGTGCGTAAAAATCGATTTTACATCTTGTAGGCGTAAAACTTTAAATTCGTTTTTTTTTTATGTTTAAACGTTCGACTGAAACAAAGGAAACAAAATGCGGGTGTGAAAGGAAAAATTCGGGTTCTCGCGATTAAAAATTCGACTGATACAAAAAAAAAGAAAGAGGGAGAGTCCACTTCCACAGTTTCATAATTTATATATGTGGTATATACAAATTACTTATGTGTACGAATTTTTTGCATATTGTTGCAAAAAAATAGCGTATTTAATGCGGCCGTAAAATCGCAATTTATGCCCATGTTGCATAATGTACTATTAAAACATGGTTTTTGTTACATTTTGTACTTAACTGAGTTGTTTATCACTTTTTGAAACTCCATTATGCCAGCAATATATTTATCAAAAAGCTGAGACTTTGTCACATGAAAATGTATGTTTTTCTATATTTTTTATGCAATACAGTTTATTATCACAAATATTTATTATATACAAATATTTATTATTATACAAATATTTATCATTATTATCCACATGGGTGAAATTTATCAATTGATCACATGAAATTCCTAGGTAGAGTGACCATGAAGGGTGACTTGGACATGCTTACACGCTTACATTTATACATAATTTTAACATTTCTTTATACTGGAACTTTCATTGATTGCACGATAGTAAAATATACAAATTTTTGTTACTTTACAAATGTGAATTTTATTTTAGTATTTCCCATGAGACCCAAGGCTTGCTTTTTTTGTCACTGCAAATTAACAGCACAAATTAAAGCACATTCAGTTAACCCAGTTTGTTATTTATTTTTTTAATTCCAAATTCTTTACTGTATTTTTATTAAATCACCAAACATTAAAATATTTTTCTTTTCCAATTTTTTCTTTTACTAACAAAACATATTCATAAAAATTATGCGTGGAGCAAGGTTTTCAATTTGACTCTGTAGAAATAAGAAATCTATAAAAATAGGATTGAAAATCTGAAAAAAAAAATCAAATCCCATAAAATAATTTTGACAAAAAATAGTTTTTGTCTAACATAATTTAAAGAAAATAAGTCACTACCAATATCTGATGTTTTTCACCTTGAAAACATGCATTTTTTAATTTATTTTTTAAATTTGAATAAGTTCCTCTTGTGGACCATAAAAAAAAACATTTTAATTTTTTTTATATTGTAGATATAGTAAACTGTTTTCGAGACATAAATGTTTTAGTAAAAGTAATAAATAATTCACAATTCCATCCATACATTTTTTTTTAATTTACTGTCTATTGGAACAATTTCATATGATTTACAGAAATTTTGTGGGTATCCTTTTTGTTTTTAGTGTAATATGAGCAGTTGTATTTGTATCTCATATATGCATTAAATTTAATACACTAGCCGATGAATACAATTTTCAGGAAGGAAAATTTGCAAAAGTTTTTAGCATGATTCTCTCATACATCCAATCAGAGACTGAGGTTTGGGTATGTTGTTTATTCAAAGAACGATCCAAATATATATGGGGCATTCCATACCGATTGGAACTGAGTCTGACCCTCAAACTCTCAGATTTGAACCACATTTTTTTTAATGTTATTGCTCCAACTCAACAATTCAAATTTTCATTAAATTTTTTTTTAAACATTTGATATAATTATCATTATAACAGGTGGTAAAAGTTTGAATTTGGGTGACCTCAAAGAATTTAATTTCATACATTTTGTTAAGAGAAAAATTTGAGAATCGTACAATTTCGTTTAGGACGTCTCGGAACATAATGAATTTTAATAATCAGTAATATACAATGAAACTACCTCTCACCGACTAGCTCTCCCAATTTCTCGATAACTCGAGCTCGTGAACTCTGAGTTTTGCATGTCGCCAGCGAGTAACGACGACCCTGAACCTTTGAGTCACAGACGAAGCAACGAAGTATTTCATCGTTTTGTTGATTCGTCAAGGAAACTTCGTTCGCAACGCTGTTCTGAGTGCGTTCAACGACGTTGACTGTCGGATCCTGATGTTCGTTAATCACCGATGTTTCGACTTCCGACATCATCTCGTAGACTTAACCTGTACACTTTTATTTTTTTTTTTTTTTCGACGCTTTAATATTCTCGTAAAAAGTTTTCAGCGCAACGTAAATAATTTTTTAATCGTAGTGACAATTTTTTAGTCTTTAGCTTTGATAGGATTATCGATAATGCGTTGTTACGTTATCACTTTGGTTTGTTTATCGTTTGATGCACGTAAACGCAACCGGCAATTGTTTGGAGACGCTCAACGCTCCACAAAATATCTGTATTTATGAGTTTTATCGATATCTTTATCAACTGTTTGCTTTTGAAACCTTTGAAACCATCTTGAAAAGTGCGGAACATTCGAAAATCACTGATTACAGGAAGTGGGAATTAGCGCTTTACATTTTAGTCAAATTGGTGCTAAATTTTTTGTAATTGTTACATAAAATTAAATAAATTAGGTAGAACATACTGATTGAAAGATAAAGAAATATTTTGGCGCTAATGTTCATTCATCACATATCTCAATTTGTGAAGAGACAAAAATTATAGTCACGCTAAAATTTTGTATTTTTTATAATGTGCTCATCGAGTTTTTTCATTATCTTCCAATGATATTTTGAATATCACCAACAGAATTTTTTAAATAATTTTCTTTTAATATTGAAATATACGTAATTGTTCTTCGCTTTTGACCTCGTTCGTTGCCTTCGTTTAGGATTTCTCCTTCTAAAAAGTTAAAAATTTGGATATATCGCTCGAAAACTCATTGTCACCGCTTTATTTGTGCTGTGATTGGTCGTCGGTGTCGTAGGTCACTGGGTTATCGGGACAAATTCGAGGTCAATGTTAAAAAATGTCACAACATTTTGTGACTAACTTCTTTTAATTTATTAACACGGATAATGTTTAGATTTTTTTGGACAGACATCAGGATTATCGATACAATATAAGAGTAGAAAATTTTGTTTGATCGTTTATTTTCGGTAGTATAATCTTTATCAGTACACAGATGACTACATATTATAATGTGATGCATTAGATTTGTCCGCTTTGCCTACCAATTTCGTTTCGTCTTGTGAAATTCTGTAGCTCTTGCTTTTATCAATGAGTTGTCGTGAAAAGTATAGGCAGAAAGAATCGCATCTATCGTTAATGATTTGTGTCTGAATCCTTCGTAACATTATAAAACATGAAATCTAACAAAAGAAAAACCAAGTAGTAGTAGTAGTACTTGTAATTGTTGCATCTTGATGAATTAATTTCCGATAATTATCTGCCGAATGTGTCAGTTCTGACGATATGAATAAAACATAGTGTAATTCGTAACTCGGAGTTACATATTTATGGCCCTATTTGGGATTTAAAAAAGAAAATTATATTTATTTACATGACAAAGCCATTAATCGATTTCGAATAACAGCTTTATTGGCTCCATTTTTTTTTTCTCACAATCACAATTAAACACAAACAAAATTTCCGCCAAATCACGGAGGAGAGAAATGATTAAACTTTTCGTTTTGTACATCGAGAGACAATTTTGTAATCGTACCTAATTTACGAAACACAATTTTTCACGTAATTCACGTCAGTCACTACGACACAACTAATATTACAAGCACATCGGTGTATACCCAACGCGTGTGCATAATTAAATCTCAGCTGCATCGATTGTCTAATTCGTGATTGCGACGATGCAGTGTTATTCAGTCGGCGACTAAAGTTCGCGAACCGATTTATATTTCCAAATTCAATTTCATTGTGTCACACTGAGAATGTATTAGGCTTACGTTCGAAATTTATTATCCACTATTTTTTTTTCTTATTTTTTTTTTTTCTATCAAGCGAATTAGAAATTCATCAGCCTGAAACTGTAATCGTCGACTGCATTTCGCTGATAACGCGAGCGCCAATCTCGGCTATTCGCTAGATCTTTTTTATTTTGTGTATTACGAGTATCGAGTCAAAATCATTACGACTGTATCAGAGTCTGAGATATATGGATCATTGTAAGTCTAAATCGACAGGCTCGCGAATTTTGTGTCGATTATATTTTATTCCTTTTATAATGTTGTTGGACAATCCAAAAACAAACATTACACAAATCTTTCGGGATTTTTTTTTTCGAAAACTGCTTTGGTGTTTTTTAAAAAGTGAAAAAAAAAGTATTTTTTTAGCATCAAAATAATAGTAATTAAAAATATTTATAGGACCGTTTTCCAATTTTTAAGGTACGAGGTTTCTTTCTTAGTCGAAAGCTGTATTTGACTATCGACATAAATAAAAATTGTGAGGATACTTAAGGAATGAAAAGTCATTTTATTGTCGTATGCCATTTTTCTCTTTCCATTTTGAAAATTATAAATACAGCTTGTAGCAAACACAAGTAATGGAAATTGAATTCTGGGACACAAAAAAAAAAAGATAAAAATATCGAAAAAGTAAATTCCGATCGATATTTTTTCAGTCGCACAGCAAATACTTACAGAGAAGCCAAAACTTCAAAATTGGATTATTGAGCATTTATTTCGAATATTTGATTATTATTATTTGTGCTGCTATAATAATACATGGCCGTTTTTGTTGGCTCAAGAATGTTATTTTATCAAGCAAAAATTTTATTACAATTAGTTAATTTTTTAAATTAATGTAACATTTTTCTTAATTGTGCCTAAGCCAATTTTCACAAAAATCTAATAGTAATGTTTTTTTTAGTACCGCCCAAGATAATAAAAGGAAGAAAACGAGTTTTACGACCCTATCGATAAGATTCAAAATGCTCCATATATGTATATATATATATATGATAAGAATAACAGACTCAAAGAGGTACATACAAAGTTTTGGCGCCATGTCGAGTAAGACATGGCTTACAGAGAGCCCCACGATGTAGGATGAAATTCGTCGTAAAAATTGCATAGCACTCGGGCATTATAGGTTTTTCTTTTTTTTTTTCGCCCCCCCAGTGTTAGGCCTCGTGTACGAAGGAACTTTCACCGGAGACACATACGTTCTCTTCCTCCTCGTCGTCTTCGCTGGATCGTAAAAAAAAAAAAAAAAAAAAAACAATACCTTAGTTAATAAAAAAGAAAAATTGGACGTTTTCCATTTATTTATCGGTCTTCTCGGCTTTGACCTTTCCCTCAGGTTTTTTAGGCGAGACATTAGCGGTCTCCTCTTTCACCTCGTCCTTTCCCTCGGCTCTATCCTTATCCTTTTTCAGCTGTGACGCCGCTTTCTCGGAGTTGCGGAATCGATCGTAGCGTGAATCCTCATCGTCGCTGGATTTCATACCGGGCTCGGCTTCCCGAAGAATATCGCCAAGATCTTTGTCGACGTCGTCCCACAATTTATCACCAATATCGCCACGATATTCATCCTCGTCTTCCTCGTCGCCGGCAGCTTCCTTAGTTGCTTCGGGCTCCTTTTCCGTTTCTACTGTCGCGTTTGCTTCTTGCTCTGCAGGTGACTCACCTGTTTCGCTAGCTTGATTCACGTTGCTGGTGTTATTAACAGCGGCGGTCGCGCTGCTGCTGTTACTGCTGCCGCTGTTGTTAATCGCTGCATTCGCAGCCTCGGAACTGCTGACTTCGGTCTTCACATTTTCCGTTGTGTTCGTCGTGTTTGACGTTGAGTTGTTGGTTGTCGTCGAGGAGGACGAAGTCTGCAGGTGTATTCTCTCTGCCTGACGTCGCAATGCCTTGTCGTCGTTGTCCCTCACGTACCTGGAAAGTTGGGATCTACCGTAAAACAAACACTCTCAAAAGACTATCTTGCGTTGATTGAAATGCAATTGGTTATTCAGGTTTTTGTTTTATAATTATGTTGCCACATACGAAAGAGACACAAGTTCTTTTGTAGGCATAAAATTAGTTCGACGTTTAACGTACTTCAATTATGGATATAATAATTTTCTTTTATTACAGATCGTAAATACACATCTTGTCATACAATCTTTACGCAATATTTTCCCCGAAAATTGAATTAATAACAATTTAAAAATGTACACTGTAGTAGCCAGTATCCTTAGAGCTCTTTCTGAAACAGGATTTGTGGTACCAGAGATATGACCGTCTCTTCTAGACTGAAAAAAAAAACAAAAAGAAAAATCGTTAAACTAGATGAATAAAAGTGATACTTATCATAATCGATATTAAAACATATTGATTTTTTTGTTTTAATGGCAGCTGCTTAAAGAGACATACACCGACAAGTAGCTGCCATTTGTCGAAAAAATCAGTAGTGTTAAAATCGGCTATTACAAGTAATAATTGTATTCATCTACGTTAATGATTTTTTTTCACTTTCTTTGAAATAAGATGGACTGAGAGAGATATCTCTGGTTGATCTCAGGAAAATGGCTACTAAATTATCAATTTTTTACCAAATATTTTCAACTCAAATTTTTGGATATTTCGGATAGAGTGTACGTTAAGATGTGTATTTTCAATGTTTAGTAATATATTATTATGTCCATAGTCAAAATATGCTAATCTTGATCTAATTTATTCCTACGAAAGGTATGTAACCCGTTAAGGAGGATGAACAGCTTCACACTAGTCTAATCAGTTCTAATTTGTCGAAAACATTTCCAATATTTTTAGGTAATTTGATTGCAAATTTTGAAGGATAAATAACATAGCAGTATATGTTTTTTACGGTAGAAAAACATTTGTAATCATGTATTTGAAATCAAATTCACCAATTTACACTAATTTTAGAAAAGGTATTTTTTTCGTTCAATTTTTCAAAAAGATAGACGATATTATTGGTCCGATTATGATTAACGACAGATCGTTTTGTTTATTAGAAGATGATTTATCGGTTGACAGCATGAATTTTTTGTATCATTAGTTAATTAAAAGTTACAACCATTTGTTTGGCTAATACTGGATAAGCAAACAGTCATGACTTTTTATTAACTAACGCTAGAAAAAAATTGGTCAATTGATATGACATCTTCTGACAGACAAAGTAAACCATTACTCGTTGTAATCGGATCAGCATTATGATTTGTTCTTTAAAAAAACTAGACGAAAAAACATCACATCGAACTGTAGAAAACTGTAACAGTAAATTTTATTTTTAAAACATGACTCTGTAATCTTAAGAACAGATGCTGGTGTGGAAACAACACCTTAAAAAAGTCAATGAAACCACCTAAAATGAAGCGTTTTGAAAAATGTAACATTGATTCAACTAGCAAAAAGTGCTCGTCCCTCCTCAGTGATTTACAGCATAATTATTACAAAATTCTGACGGAAAAAAGAGATATATATATACCTTTTAAGATGACTTCTGGTGGAGCAGTGCAGCGCAACGGCTCTTTCGCTGTTCTCGTTACGTGGCAGGTAAACCTTGCACAACTCGCAAAATTGCACTTCCACGCGCTTGATGTACTCGGCCCCAACTTTGATCATCTGTTTGTTTTTCGGTTTCTTTTCCACCTCGGCTGCTGGCGGCTCCGTAACTTCGGGTTTTTCTTTCTTTTTCTTTTCGCCAGCGGCGGCTGTTGCAGTTTCGTCCTCTTCCTCAGCTAAATTTTACAGAAGAAAAGTGAGTAAATTCCACTTGTTTAAAGAAATCTGTATTTTCTCAAAGAAAAAAAAAATGTATCAGAGACAATAACAATTTTGTATGTTAACGCAAAATAAGAACAAAAAAAGGACATTCCGTGTTTTCTATAATTTTGATGAAAAAAAAAACACTTTCAATTCGATTAGCGATCGGATCACGGTATAAAACTCTAGATGATTATAAAACGATAAATTATTTTGCCAAGTTTGATAAAACGCAGAGCATGTCACTAAGTTTACGTTTTAAAGTAAAGTGCATTTTTTTTGTAATTTTATGTGTGCTCTACCGTGCACTTTTATACAAGAATATATATATTTTTGAAAACTCGAAAAAATTAGAATGAAAATGCGAAAGTGTGCAATTTTATTACCATCAACGTCCCCAACTGAGTCCAGCGTCATAAAGTTATCTAAATTCACTTCTTTGTCGTCTTCTTCCGGGCCGCTGGAATCAGCTTCGGCTTCTCCGTTACCAGTATTCAATCTTTCATCAACCAAGCTCTTACGCTGTAAAAAGAAAAGAAAGGTCATTGAGCCTCGAGAAATTCATCAGCGCTTGATTTTCTAATTAAGGTAGCTTCTCCGATCCAGTTGAGTCAAATCACTGTCTCGAAGAGATTAAATTTCTTCAAGCATAAAAAGGACATATTTCGTATAGTTGGACTCGGTGCATGCTCAAATTTACAGAAATATGTCGCATGCAAATATATTTATTCGATTAATACAAAATTAGTTGACAATAAAGTGTCGCGTTGTATGTAAAAAAATACTTTTCATATAAATGGGTTAATTGATATCTCAATCACGAGTGAAATACGTTTGCGTGGTTGCCCATACTGCAAAAACCTTATTCAAAGCTGTTTGAAAAGGCCCTTCTTTGATACCAATATTCTTATAAAATGGCATTTCTTTGTATAATTATTCGTCGTGTCAATAGTAACGTATGTATATTTTGGCAACAATATCTTCCTAATAATGGCTTCAAGTTTTAACTAAGTAGAGTAATGTAACGTTAGGCTGACTTGATTGTCGCGTTGTCTTTGTTTGCTCGATGAGAAACGTCTCATTGCCAAGTTTCATTCGCTTAAACCATTAACATCATTTTTATTATATGGGCAAACCACTTTTTCGTTTTTTACACAGAAATGCTCAGCATACTTCAGTTTACAAGACCATCCATTATTTCCCGGAGTATTTAATTTGCACGGTAGAAAAATCTCAAGACTCGCGATTTTCGCTGCTTTTTTTGTATACTCTCCTATCTAAAACATAGCAACTGTAACATTAATTCTGAAACGGCGTTTTAAAAAAAAAACGTGTTTTATCGCGCTGAACAACATAACTTTCATGATAATCTTTCAATGTTCTAATGCACTAGCTACCTTAAAAAAACAAAAGTTCTACTTGAATTTCTAATGAAAAATGCGTATCTGTACCTTGATGTGATCCAGTGAGCAGACATGAGTTTCGAATAGCATCGGCGAGCGAAATTGTATGCGGCAGACGCGGCAGAAAGGAGTGAGGAATCGTTTCATTTGCCTGTGAGACTCGGATAGATGATGCATAGCTTTAAGGGATCGATAGTTGAGTTTGCAAATCGGACAGAACATCGTGCGTGAGGGTAGAGTACCGCGAGCGGCGTCTCTCACTTCAACGCGTCTTTGCTCTTGTCTCTGAATGACCCGCATGCGTGCCAACGTTGCCTTGTGACGAGCGGCAATTCTTCGCATTGCGGTGTTGTGACGACCGGAATAAAGATGGAGAGAGTACTCTTTGAAAGTAACGCTGCGATGAGCGCAGTGCGGACAATTTAATTTGATAAAACGACGGCCGTCACGTCTGCTGGGCAACTCGTCTGATCCTCCGGCACGATCTCCTTTCTCATTATCACCGTCTTCCGCCTCATCTTCGTCTTCCTGCTCGCGTTAATAAAGAATTCAACGTGAATTTATGAACAAATTACTCAACTAAATGAATAATAATAAAAGACCAGTGATGCTGAAGAATTGAAAAAAAGTATTGACACTTGGATTAATGTACCGGTTGCGGTAATCCTTTAACTTTTCTAAACTTTAAGGTAGCTACTACGACAAAGACACATGACATTCTAGCAGCTAATGAATTATCAAAACAGTAAATTTTGCGGCGGATTAACGGCATAAAATATTATATTTAAAAACCTTCGTGAGAGTAATAAGGTTCTCTTCCAGCAGCGAGTGATCATTATTTTATTCTATATTTTTCTTTTAAAAAATTACGTATTTTAATGTCCACTTGATTGAACTCAAGCCCGAACGATCATAGCTTAGTTTCATATCGGGACATCGTGTATAAGTTAAAAACATAGACTTTTAAATAAATGACATTATATACACAATGTATTACATGAAGAAAATGTTTTTGTTTATATCATAATACCCTGAGTAATATATCGGATTCGGCGTGTGAAACTCAGCAGCTTAGTTGATGACATTTTATTTTCTCTTACAGGCAATTTCTAAACTAGTCAACAAACGCTTGACGCCGTTGAATATCCGATCTAGAAATGAAACTCCTAACTGTTGCCATATACACCATATTAAAAATCGTGTTTTCGTATTTAATTTCGATTTTTTGTGGGTCGGTATTTAAAGAAATATATGCCAATCACGAGA